>JAVJIF010013926.1:0-128349 GCA_038442645.1 Agave tequilana | reverse complement strand
GCCATCTCTAATTATACTACATGATTTAGAATGTGGAAAAGAAGCTGAATTAAAAAAAAAAGAAAAAGGTATAGTCTAACAAATTTGAGTTTATGAAAAATTATTCATTATATATCACGTTAAAACGAAACATCCCTGAAAAACCTGAAAAATTTGCCCCAGGGGTACAAGTGGCATAAACTTGAGCAGCAAACATTACAGTGATTTTATCAAAAAAAAAAAAACATTACCGTGTTCTGGCGGAACAACTTAACCGGCCAATCTAACACCCCGCACTTGCGCTCAATCACAAAGAAAAAGATTCACCTATATATAATTCATAATTCGTGCGTCTGGCCTTTGAAAAATAAAAAACATCTCAACTCAAAAATGGCTTCGAGCGTCTCGATGCTCTCTTCTTCTTCTTCTCTCTCATCGAGCCCTAGATCCCCTCGCAATCTCAGGTGATTGAACTAAAGCAGATTAGAACACCAGGTCTCTGATCGATTTCGATTTCTTTGGTTAACTGACTGATTCTTGTATTTGTTTGCAGAGCCACCGCGAGTTTGAATCAAAAGACGGCGACTTCGCAAGGAGTGCAGATTGGCGAGGGAAACGGCGGGCTTCCGAAGGTCTCGTTGACCTCTTCTCATGGCAGGTGAGCGACCCCGTTTCTTGATTGGGGTCAGAAATCTTTCTTTTTAGAAGTTTCAAATTTTGGCAGTTTACTTGAATTGGAATGTTAATGCTTGTAAAGATTGTCTTTTTTTCCTTAGAAATTGTTGGAAGTAGAGACAAGACATTCATCTAAACAATTTATTAGATGAGACATTCAAGTTTCAATCCTTATCTTCTGCAAGCCAGGATCATAAACAGTTTCTAATAATTATTCAAAGCTTTTTCATATCACTATCATTATCATCCTATTAAAGTGGGACATCATTATGGAGCATAATGTGATCCAAAAAAGATTTGATCAAGTTTAATGATTGGTTGTCACCTGAGGCCGGCTTGTTGAATTGAAACCTTGTTTGTAGGCTATATGATCGTCATCAAACATTACATTTGATGAATATAAATAAATGGCAACGACGCGAACAACGACATCTAGATCTCGTTCTAGTGTCAACAACCCTAAAAGATACCTTCATGTAGGAAAAACACTCGAACCCATGAGCAAAGCATCCGAATCCATGAGCTAAACATAAATAACTCAAATCCACGAGCAATTGAAAGAGAAAAGACTCAATTTAATTGATTATTAAAAATTCGATGTTAAAACAAAGATACAATGACCTTATAGGCAAATAAAGAAGAATATTAATCCAGTTATGGAACCTAATTAAATAAAAAAATAAAAAAATAAAAAAATCAAAATTTAAATTAAACTTGAAAAGGAAAATCTTGTTACGACTCGGATATGCTGATATGTGCCCAGGCTTGTCGACATGGGCAAATTATCTGTTGACAGTCGTAGGCCTGTCGACAGGACGATTGACTGTCGAAAGAATATAATGTTCTCAATCTTGAGAAACGCCTATTGACAGGCATAATTCTGCTTTCGACTGCAACTGTCGATCAACATATGTTTGCTGTCGATAGAATGTCTTATCTCCTACATTAGTCTTTACCTCTTCAAAAGAACCGTTCTCGAGTTATAATTTGGATATAGCTGCTCGGTAGGGTGATATTCATGGATATCTGCCACATTGAATGTCTTACACATCGTCATATCGCTTGAAAGATCCACATCATAAGCATTATCACTGATCTTCTTCACGACCTTGAGCAACCCATACTTCTTTGGCTTCAACCTATTGTATACTCCAATGGGAATTCTTTCTTTTCTCAAGTACACCATCACCATGTCTCCTTCCTCAAAGATTTTCTCTATTCTCTTCTTGTCAGCTGCGACTTTATACCTTACATTAGATTTTTTTCAACCTCAATCGAACCTGTCTGGATGCGTAGAACTTGCTAGGCTAAGGTGCTAGCTGCATTACTGAACTCTTCTCCAGCTGGTAGTTGAGCTAAATCTATAGAATGATGGGGTACCTTTCGATAGACAATTGTAAATGGTGACATGCCCATTGAACCGTGCACCGTGCTGTTATAGGCAAACTCTGCTTGGGGCAAAGCTTGATCCCACGACCTTGGTTTGTCTCCACATATGCTCCGCAATAAGTTGCCTAAGGTGCGGTTGACAACTTTCGTTTGTCCATCGTTCGAGAATGTGCAGTGCTGCTATACTTCAATGATATATCAAATCTCCCCAACAAGGTAGTCCGAAAGGTAGCCAAAAACTTGCTATATGGAACTCGGCACGCCATGCAGTCTCACAATCTCTTTGAAGAACAACTTGATCACGTGTGGTGCATCAGAAGTCTTGCAGTAAGGAATAAAGTGTGCCATCTTGAAAAATTGATCACCACAACGAAAATTGAATCCACGCCCTTTTGTGTGCTAAGAATTTTCACACAAAATTCATGCTCAAATCTTCTCAAATATCTTTAGGAACATGCAAAAGCGTATATAGCTCGTATTTGTGCTTGTCCTTTAAAACCTTGGCAAACTGGACAATTCTTCATAATGGTGGCCACGTCTTTTCCCAATTGTGACCAGTATCTCTCTTCAACACTAGCCATTATCTGTCTCTTCCAAAGTACCCGCCAAGCCCTCCTCCATCTAAATCTCTAATGATCTCCCGTAATAAATTCTTGGAGCACATAGTCGATTTCCTTTAAAAAAAAACCATCCATAAATGGTAGTCTTTTGGCGGGTGCCTTGTCGAACACTTTTTCCAAATTTCTTTAAAGCCTTCATCTTTCTCATATAGCTTCTTGAGATTTATCCAATAGTGTGAAAGATTAGGTTGACTTGCTTCAGAAATAAGATCAATATGAGGTGGATATTCTTCATGGGTGGTAATCCTTCTAGAAGCTCGTCATAGACAACTCTTTTGGACCCTTCCAATAATGGTTCCATCTTCTCTGAAACTTCAGTAGGTGGAGTAACTTCTTCCTAGACCAATAAAGTAACTCCCTGCTTTGTTTACTTTGATTCCACAAAAAACTCGCCTCGATTGCATATAAATACGAATTTAGACTCTTTTTCTTTTGTAGACTTTGGAGTAGGTGGAATTGACCTCATGACAACTCTTTTGCCCTTCCAATTGAACATATAAATGTTCTCTTACCTATGGGGTAGCATTAACATCGTGTTGTCATGATTTCCCTAAAAGAATATAACATGCGTCCATGTCAACCATATCACAAACAATGATATCTTGATAATATTTGTCAATTGAAATAGGAACATGACATATATATGTTACCTGATGAAGGGCCCCCTTTTGATCCAACAAATGATGTAAGGATGCGGTGTGATTCCGTTTCTAGCTTCAAGTGATCTACACGTGTCTAGACACCATGTACTCACAACTTTCGTTGTCAATGATGAGGTTGCATACTTGTCTAGACACCATGTACTTACAGCTTCCGTTGTCAATGATGAGTTGCATACCTTATTCTTGACCGAAAACCTTGAATAAAAGATTTGATGTTGCTGCATAGTATAGGTGTCTTTGGTTGCACTGCTATCTTTGGACAACACAACTTGTAGATCCATTGATGGATGTAAGGGTGTATAGTAGTGATGGTTGAGAAAAAATTAGTCGATGGGTGATATGGTGATGGTTGTTGTGGTGGATGTGAGGGTGGAGGTAGTACAGGAAGATTAGTTGATGGGTGATGTGGTGGTGGTTGATGTGGTGGATGTGAGGGGCGGGTGGTGGAGAAGTTTAGTAGATGGATGAGCCTATCCGCTTCGGTACATACCGTCGACTAGGCTTTCATCATCGATATTGAGACAATCTCTTGAGCTCTTGGACGTCTAAGGTTGAGTTGATAACGCGGACCTTCCTACAACAATACCAATTCTTGTGGAAAGACTTTGTAATTCATCGCTATCTCTTGCTATCACAGAAAGTATCCGAAGTTCTGATACCACTTGACACAGAAAAGGAAGTGAACAACGCCAGATAGATCCCGTTCTAGCGCCAACAAACCCTAAAAGATACCTTCATGTAGGAAAAGCATTCAAATCTACAATAAAGCACTCGAATCTATGAGCAAAAGTAAACAACTCAAATCCTAGAGCAATTGAAAGAGAAAAGACTCAATTTAATTGATTATCAAAAGTTCAATGCTAAACAAACATACAATGGTCTTATATAGACAAATAAGAAGAATACTAATCAACTACGGACCTAATTAAATAAAAGAGACATAAATAAATCAGAATTCAAATTAGACTTGAAAAGAAAATCCTGTTCAGACTCGAATATGCTGATATGTGCTCAAACTGTCGACAGCGGCAAATTATTTGTTGACAGTCGCAGGCCTCGACAGGGACGGTCGACTGTCGAAAGACTGTCATGTACTTAGCTCTCAAAAAATGCCTGTTGACAGGCGCGTTTCTGCTGTCAACTGTAGCCTTTCGATTGACGTATGTCTGTTATCGACAGACTGTCTTGATCTCCTACATCGCTCTCTTATAAAAAAACCTACAAGGGCGAAGTTCCCGCGCTCTACAAAAACCCTAAAGGGAAGCTGTCGAGCGCGATTCCTCCCTCACCCTCTTTGTTGTAGGGCTTTCTCTCCCTTGGATGCAAGAGCGTGCTAGAGTTTCATGAGAGAATTGTAGTGAGGACTACTCTTTATCGTTCATCTTCGCAGTTGGTAAGGACGCACGCAAGATTTTCATGCGATCTCAACTGTTAGGAGTGGTTAGTGATTCTGCCATCTTAACTTTCTGTTACGGTCTCACGAAGTTTGAGATTTGGGGATTGATTGCGCAAAGATTCTCTTGTCGTTCATCACTGCAATTGGGAAAAGCGCGCATGTATTTCGTGCAATCTCAACTGCTGGGGGTGGCATCCTACCATCTCACCTCCCTTTACGATCTCGTCTTTTATCATGTGGGACTACTAAGGATTATCCATGTTAGAGTACTAAGTTTAGGTTCGCTATCAGTTAGAATATAAATGTTTTTTTCGTCGAGTTTGTAGTTATTTGATGGTGATCAAGATACTTGATACATCTAGGGTTCGGATTTATAAGAGGGTCGGCCATCATCTTTTCATTAATCTATCAGTCAATCAACTTGAGATATACAAGAGGATCGAAAGTCGATCAGTGGATCTAATTGATCAAGTTTACGAGTTAATGATCAACAAAGAATTGGATGTTTTATTTTTCTGATAGTTTTTTTTTCAACTAGTAGATCTAGCGAGATTGATTGTGCTTCTTCAAGTCGAGTTTCTGAACTATTTTTAGTGTGATGGTGATTATTTTGTGATGATTTTGAGTTCTTTTGAGTTATTAAGAGTTGTATTGAGTGATTGGGTTCTTATGTGTTAGAGTTAGTAGAGAGGTTAGCTTCAATGTAATATTTTGTACTCCCCTCTTTTGATAAATGAAAATAATTATTTTACTGTTAAATTTTTTTTTGATAGAATCTCAATAATTTTGCAGTGAGGCTGAGATTTATCTGTTTGGTGGATGTGTCACATCTTGGAGGCTTTGCCAATCGCTAAGACCTCCTCTTTGTTCGTCCAGATGCAGTCTTCAATGGGAAGAAAACTATCAGGTTATGTATGACTGCTTCTCTTTTCTTCCTGCCTTTTTTTTGTATTAGCAAGTTTCACCTTAATATACTAGCCTTGACCACATCCTTTGATGTGTTAGTATCAATATCTTTGAGATCTATCAGATGTATTAATTCAAATTCTTCGATGTTCCAATATCATTTGCTTTGAGATCTATGGAATATATTCATTTGAATATGAATTGATCTGCATTTGTGGTTATAAAAAATAATTTTTGATGGTTGTAGTGATCAATGCATTATCCTTACGTATTTTTTTGACATATTCTGATGCCATTTATGTTGACGATCACTCTCTTAGTTTGACACTATGTTGCACAATGTTGAAATTGATTGTCAGTGAAACACTAGCATTCTTGGGATTTGTGTTATATTTTAGACAGTAGCTTGTCTTGAAGTGTTGGGATGCATTGATTCATACTCTTCAACATGTTTAATATGAAATCGTTATTACTGCAATAGATATTACTAAAAATTGTAAAAGCTGACATTCCATTTTGTAGAAATATTCATTTCATTTGTTTCATTTTTCTTTTTTTTTTTTTTCCAAACGATGAAGTGATGAAAGCTAACATGTCTGCTCTGATCCAGTGGAGGAATCCCCCATTGTTTTCCACAGTTTGGACCAGGCCCTATGTGGCAGGTGTGGCTGTTTTTCCTAATGCAAATTTTCCTATCAATTTTATGACTTTAGTCAATATCTTTTGTTAGAAGTTACACCCATTGTTTTCCTTTTATTATCGAATAATTACCATGGAATAATTTAAGCACTTAATATTTGAATCAACTTTACAATTTGGAACATTTATTTTGAAGGGAATTCAGAACATTATATACACTATTCATATTGACTCTTTTTTCAATATAATATCATGTTGTACTTCTATGCCTGGAATGTCATATCTCAGATTCTCAGTATCTGGCTTTCGGAGCCAATTCCTTTAGATACTAATAATTTTTATCTAATGGTCACAAATTATGTGTTGTGGCATCCTTGTCTAAATTGATTGATTTACATGACTGGAAAAGCAAAAGTAATTATTTTTTCTTAAGGTTTGAATTACAAGTTTGGCTTCTATGGTCTTTTTTGCTGCTTGTATGTCGCAGTAGTTTAGGATACTCTTTAGTTCTCTCAGGTTATGTACTTAAACCTGATCCCGGCTCCAGTACCGGTGGTTCCCGGTTCCTCCATATGAGGAACCGGAACCGGATAGGGGCCCGGCCGGTTCCGATTCCTTTTTTTTCAGTTCTGATTCTTGAACCGTTTCTACTCCATCGAATACTATTTTTTATATATAGAAAAATTAGCAAAAATAATTAAAAAAGTAAAAAATAGGCTTAACTTAATCCTTACCATAATTAAGTTACTTGCGTATCCTCTTGGGTTTAGAGGAATCAAAACCCACGTAGTTCTCTTACCTCAATTCCCGTATCTTAACTCAATCATATCCTTCTGTTTCAGTTGTCGTCATTTCCATAAAGTCTTCATTCCCTCACGATTTCGTATTGTCTTAATGCTGCTTTTGTCTAATCATCAGATATGCTTGGGCCTCCACTGATTCGGGGGACATGCTCGAACGAGTTTATAAAAATACTTCCCCACGCAATGAATGCTTGGTCCACAACTATTGTTGACACAACGTGCTAATATTTATTTACCATTAATTGTCATGATTATGAATTGTATGGAATGTTCTTTCATCATTGCAGTTCATTTCTTGAAAATTTTCACCAAACTCAAATGAAGTGCTTAGATAACTATCAAGTTCGAAGTTCGATCTTGATGAATATCTTCGTGATTTTTTGGCTCTTTACAATAATAATTGTTATTCTCTATTAATTTTAGAGGTATCCTCAACTTGACTACTAGTTTGAGCATGACGGGGGGGATATTAATACTTGAGCTATAAATTCTATTATATTCATCATATAAGTTATAAATTTATTTTTTACCTTCATTAAATTTAGCATAAACATCTACATCTAATTTTAGAATTTCATATAATAAGTAGACAAATATTCATGCAATCCATCTAATTGACAATGCGAATTTTGAAGAGATTTTATAGAGAGCTTTGTAGAAAGATTTTGTAGAGAATTTTGTAAAGAGCTTTGTAGGAAATTTTGTAGAGAGTTTTGTAAAAAAATTTGGAGTGGGAGATGGGAGAAATGAAGTTCTATATTATAGATTACAAATCTATTAAAAACTTAATTTTTAAACTTTAAAAAATTAAAAAAAAAACTCCAACGGTTCAAAAATGGGACCCTTTGAGGCCAATGGTCCAATTTTTGGATTGTGGAGCTTGGAGGCCAGGTCTTGGCTGCTGGACTCCAACGGTCTAAAATTGGACTATTTGAGGCAGCTGGCCAGTCAGGCCAGGTCGCAGCCCGTTGGAGGCCTTGCCTCGAGCCCAGGCCCTAGGCCTGTTGCTATTGAGCAGCAACAGGCTAGCACAAAGGGCCAAAAAGAAATAAATAAAAAACTGGGTTCCTGAACCGAAACCGCCGGTTCCTATTCTTAAAAAAATGAAACCGGAACCGGAACGGCTAGGGCCCGGTTCCGGTTCGGTTTGTAACCGGGGAACCGGCGGTCCAGACCGGTTCCGATTTTCGTTCCACAATTCTGGTTCGGTTCGCTGGTTTGAACCGGAACCGTGATCGGGTCTATATCTACTACGTTTCACCATCAGATTAGTTAGTAGAATTAGTACCATCAACTTCTTTACCAATAATCTCTACAAGAACAGTGACCTTCTTTGAAAATATGATACCGACTCCTATCCCTCATGATGATCTTACGATCATAAACCTTGCTGATGAGCTTGCTTACATTATGGCAATCTCGGCATACTCTCAGGTTCTTGATAATGCGAATAGTTGAGCCTGGTTCAGTTCTAATGAGCCCAAAAGTAACAGCTAGCTTCTCACTGTGGCAATAGATAGAAGTTTCTTTTTCTTCCTCCTCCAAATCCAGTTGCAAGTCCTCTGTCTCTGGTATGTACCCTTCCTCCTCAAGTCTGCCCAAAATTTGACTCCACTCAACATGAATCTTTTGTGTCTCTGGGTGTGACCTATCTCCAGCAAAAAACTCATGGGCTTTTCCGTCCAGACTAATCAAGCTTGATCCAGGAACTTTAGACACCTCCTTCCTTTCTTTCATCATTTTTCTGATCATTGCGGCTTGATTCCATTCCCCTCTTGCTGCAAAAATGTTTGCCAAATTTATGTATCGTCCACTGTCATTTGGATCCAATGTAATCAAGGGTTTTCCTACACGTGTTCCTGTGTCATAATCTCTGTGAATTCGACAAGCAGTGAGCAATGCACCCCATATAGCAGCATTTGGCTTCATGGGCATTGCTGCAATAAGTACTTCTGCTTCCTTTATTAACCCTGCTCGACCAAGAAGGTCCACAATACAACCATAGTGCTCAATTGATGGTCTAATCTTATAATGTTTCACCATTTTTTCAAACAGAGATATTCCCTCTTCAACCAAACCGGTATAACTGCATGCTGTCAGAACTCCTGTGAAGTAATCTCATTGGGCCTAATTCCTTTCTCCTCCATGTCTTCAAAAAGATCAAGTGCTTCTCTTCCTTGGCTGTGCACCGCAAAACCCGGTGATCATGGCTGTCCACAGAGAAACAGACCTTGTCTCTTCTATTTTCTTGAAGACAGCCATAGCTTCATTAAGCTCACCGCACTTGGCATACATGTCCACAAGAACACAACCTAGTACATTGTCTAATTGAATTCTTTTCCTTCTGATGTACGTGTGAATCCACTGACCTTGGTCCAGAGTGCCAAGCTGTGCGCAGGCTGATAGTGCACATGCGAGCGCCACCTTATCTGGTTCTACTCTTCTCACTTGCATTTCTTGAAAAAGCTCCAGGCTTCGTTAAAGAGGCAGCTCACGACATATCCATTGATCATTGAAGTCCATGAGACGACATTTTTTTCTTGCATCTGATCGAAAAGTCTTCTTGCTCTCTCAATTTGGCTACTCTGTGCATAACCATCTATCATCGAGTTCCAAGAGACGACATCTCTGTACGGGATCCTGTCAAAGATCCACCTGGCAGAGACGATGCAGCCAGATTTGTTGTAGGCATGGAGGAGAGAGTTTGCCGTGTAGAGCTCAGAAGCAAACCAGACTTGATGATATGGCAGTGAAGTTGCTGAATTTCTTCGAGAGTGCAGGCCTTGACGAGGAAAGGAAACGTGTAGGGTTGTGAGGAGCTGCATTGTGCAACATCTGGCAGTAGAGGAGGATGGATTGTTCTGGGTTTTGGCTGTTGGAGAAGGCTCTGATGATGGTGTTCCACATGAATGTGTTGGGTTCTTGGATTCTGTTGAAGAACTGGAGGGGATACGTTGAGCCACTTCTGGAGGTTTTACAGAGAGCCGTCAGCAATTTGCTAGCAGGAATAGTTTGGTGAGCAAGACCTGTTTTGATCATTTGGGCATGGATTTGATTCACTTGTGCTGTGTATGAACATTTTTCTAGCAGAGGAATGTATGATGTTGGTTCAGGATTGAAGGGGATGTGGTTTGTTGTGGGAGAGAGCAGCAGAGTTGCTGCCATTGGCACTGTTGAGCAATATTGTTGGTTAGGGACCGATTTTGTTGATTGAAGTTGAGAGATCTATCTATTGAGGATGGTGTTTCAAATGTGAGGTGCAACTCAGATGTGCTTGGATAAGGTGGTTGCTTACCACATATTACGAGAGTACCCTTGTTTTGTTTTCTGTTTGATTTATTGTGACTCACAACAAATAGGAAAGCATACAAAATGCAGCTCCTTTAAGACAAAGGTTTTCCCTTTGTCATGTGTCTTGGTTTGGCCTCACATACCTTTCAAAAACCAATTTTCTGTGATTTTATGTATTTATGTATTACTTCCATGCATCAAACACATTATTTTTCTTCTCTCTTGTTGATGGCCTCCATCAGTCTTTTGCAGCAGAGAGGTATGCAAGCAACCCTTGCACTGTATCATAACCAACAAACTAGTAGCAACAAAACTATATGCATATGAGAAGCAGCATCAATGAACAACCTCTTCATCTCATGGCATTCACTTCTTCATCTCAAAACAATGGCTCTCACCTCTGCTGCATCCTTCATTGCATTCTGTTCACCTCCTGCATCAAGTAAGTACCAGTTCGATGTTAGTAGCCAAATACTGTATACTTATATGGCACATGTAAGCTTATTCTCAATAATACGCTTCATCTCTCTCCATGACTCAGGTTGTAGTGAAGAATGTGAGCAGACTCTGCCACGCCACGCCGATCGTCACAGTGAACGGTATGTTCCCTGGACCGATCATCTACACAAGAGAAGGAGATCGAGTTATCATCAATGTCACCAACCATGCCCAATACAACATGTCGATACATTGGTCCATGACAACCATGTCGATCAATTAGTTATATGATCGGTATGGTTCCGGTGGACAGCAAGACTGCGACCGCCATTCTTCAATACAAAGGCGTCCCTACGACCATTTGCCCGTCCTTCCCCAACTGCCAGCATCGAATGACTATGGCATCTGTTCAATCACTCGGGACTAGACTTAGCAAGGTGGCCTTCAACTCGACGATTGAGTTGGTGATTCAAGATACAAATCTTCTGACTGTCGAGTCACATCCTTTTCATACAATTTCTTCGTCATTGGGAGGGGAGTTGGTAACTTCAATCCTGCAAAAGACCCGGCAAAGTTCAACTTGGTCGATCCACCGGAGAGGAACACAGTCGGAATGCCTACTGGTGGCTGGACTGCGATAAGGTTCAGAGCTGACAATCCTGGTAAGCCCACAAACAGTGTCATGAGCTCGTTATTATTTCAAATGAAACTAAACACTCTTGTCTGTATACTTATTGCACACATCACGGTCATTTCTTGTTGGATATGAAGCCTCCATGATTCTTCGTGAGATCAAACTGAGCACACAAGATAAACACATAAGAGAAAACAGCAGAAATTCCGACCTACTATATGGGACACCGATGTAAAAGAGATTCACTATTAGAGACATACAAAACTTACAAGAGAGAACCCTCGTCTCTCTGATCTCTCCCTCACCCTCTCTTTACTCTCTTTCACACTCGTTTTCTCATTCTCACGCAACAAGAAGATTACAAGTCAAACCACCTCCTGCATTCTAAGAGGTCTTTACACACTGTTAACAAACCTAACACTATTGGATGTACAAAATACACATTTGATTGGGGAAAAAAGAAAGAAGAAAAGCCTAACACTATACATCACACCTAATGATTGCCCAAACTATTAAATGATCTGATCTAATGACCCAAGTTAAATATAGACTCCCACAGTCTAACCCGACTGCAACCAGCACAAAATTAGTTTGGCACAAAGCTAAACTGAATACTAAACCGGACACGAGACACAACCCTAACATTTGTATGTAAAACTTCTGGAGCTGCACACAATGTGGGGGCTAAGAAGACGGCGTTCGTCGTCGAACGGGAACGGGCGCGATCAGTCCGTACTGCCTCCTCCAAAGGATCTTCCGCCGTGCTAGAGATTGAAGAAGGCACGGTTTCTTGCTTGTGTTTAAGATTTGTTTGTCCTCCTGAAGTTGAAGGAGGTTTGAAGAAGTTCGAGAATCGGGACTGCTCCAGGGTTCTTGTGGGAGTTAGAGAAAATAAACTGTGAATATATATGCGCGGGGAAAGAATCAGAGATGCTCGTGTTCTATTCAGCAGCCCAAAACCCAATAGGCCCAGTTAGTTCACATTAGTCGGATGACGGTTAGAATATCAAGGTACCTTACTCAACTCAGGACGAACATTTGGGACAAAGGGAAGAACTAATCAAACTACTCCCGGCACAATTCCCAATTTGCAAGGGCAATAGAGATAATCCTACTTGGGAATGGGATCCTAAACGGACATTCACAATGAGGGGTGCCTACAAAAGGATTAACGACAGGGGTATTCGATGTCCGTTCGCCAAAGTCATTTGGAGAGTTAAGACACCATTAAAGTTTAGGCCTTCTTCTGATTGATTATTAATAGAGCTATCCTCACATGAGATAATTTAAGAAAAAGAAACTGACAGGGATCTAGTGTCTGCTCCCTCTGTATGGCCAGAGGAAGAAATTATCGACCACCTATTTCTGGAACGCACATTTGCCAGTCAAATTTAGGGGTTGTTGGCGCAAAATCTGAATCTTAGCATTCCATGCCTACCCCAATCAACTAATATTCTCTGGTCTTTTTGGAGAATTCAATCTTTTAAGAAAGACAACAGGGTTATTTGGGATCTATCAGCGGCACCGGTGTTTTGGGAAATTTGGGGAGAAGAATAAAGAATATTTAACAACTTGGCCAGATCACCCGCTAAGACTTTTCATTCATCCTTTACTTTATTTCTTACTGGCTCAATCTACTTTTAGGCAAATCTAAGGATATGGTGACGAAGAACGCAACACAATCCAGACTGGTGGGGACAACGACAACCATTCGAAGAGATGGGGGGATAGGGGAGACAACACAGCCACAGATGAGCTGTGATTACTCCCTTTGGCGGACGTCTAACTTTTGTGTAGCAAGTTCACTGTAAAACCAGATGTCGATTTTAAAGTCAACTTGCATTTTACTTCAGAAGCTACCCAATGTTCTCTGGCAGCCATCCTTCCTGTTCGGATTCTATTGTATTTTTGTTTTTTTTACTTCCTCTGGCACCTGCGCTTGCTTTGGAGCTTTATAGTTTCGAGGAATATTTTCATGTTTCTATCTTTTGTATCATTAGGTGGTTTTTATTAAAATCTTATTAATAAAACGCGGAGGGCCGTCTAGGTTCACCATTTACCCTAAAAAAATAAAACAATTAGGTTATTCTCATATTTACTCCCTTAATCATTCATATTTCTAAAATTATCAAAATCATCATAATTGCTCAATTACCCTCTAATTTTTTTTTCTATATTTCTAAAATTATCACCACCTCCATTTAAAGAGAATCAAAATCAAATGTTCTAATCATTTTTATTATATTTTTGTGAAATCCCTTTAATACTTTTCATCTACACCGTCGTCAACTCTCCTCTCCCATCTTATCGTTGCCATTGTTGCCACCCATTGGCCTATATGGGAGCACATTGCTTCTGTCAAACTTAGATTTTTTTCATCGTCAATATTCAATTGATTAGAATTTGAATTGTATCTTGATTCATTCAGGCCCAAAATGCCATGTTACTGCTCATCTTCTTCATCAAACATCAGATTCTCTCTTGATTTTGCTCCATGAATCCAAGGAGCTGCCCCCATCTGAATTGCAGACGAAACCAAAGGAGCATTCCCTCTCTGAACTCCCAAAGAACCTTCATCTACATTAAAGCTCTCATCCTTCACCTTTAATGCCACCCAACTTCTCCTCTCCATTAAACCCAAATATTCTTTCTAGGCTCAAAACTAAATCCAGAACCCAAATGGGTATTCCTACAATTTTCAAAAAATTAGTCAGAGTATAAACTTGCAGCAGCAAATAGAGAAGACTCATCATCCTCCTCCTCCATCGTGTCTGTTGTTGGCTGCTCCTGTCATGGGAATTGGGACATCTGGAGATCTTAAGAGACCAGCGCTCTGGAGTTTAATCATAAACACTGAGCCTAAGCTTCTTCTTTCTCTTCTTCTTGATCTCGACAGAGTCACCTGTGAGTTCGAGCTCTAGGTGTCGTTCTTCTCCATTGTTGGAGGATTGGTGAGTGCGAGTGGAGAGAGATGCACGGAGCTTGAATGGGCTTCTTCTCTGCGGAGAATGGGGAACATAAAAATCTATGGGATTAATGAAGAGGGGGGTGGGGTGGGGTGGGGGGGAGATTAATGAAGAAGAAGAAAAGAGCAGCGAAGAGAGAGAAGAGGCGGGCCAAGTGTAATGGTAAAATAATAATTTTTCTCTTAAACTGTTAAAAAGGTGGCCGGTGGTGAGAGTAAATTTAGTCGTTTTTAAAGTATTAAGAGGTATTGAGCAATTATGATGATTTGAGATACTTTTAGAAATATGAAAGATCAGGAGGATAATATGAGAATAATCGTAAAGAGCTAGAATTAAGGTAGGCGTTAACTTAAAAAGAAATAGAATAACTTAAAAAAAGAAAAAAAAAAGAAAAAAGATAATAAGAGTGATTCTACTCTACCAAATATTGGAGGAAATCTCGTCCAAGATGTTTTTTCTTTTCTTACCCAGGCTTCTTGATGGAGTTTCTGATTAGACCTTAAGATTTATTAATTTGAAAAGTTAATTTTCTGTGTGTGATGTGCGTGGGAGAAAAAAATTCTTTCAATATGTTTCTTTTCCTTTTAACCCGAACTTTCCCTACTTTACTTAAGATTTATTAATTTGAAAATTCAATTTTGTGTGCGTATGTAGCATGGGTAAATAAATACAAATGCATCATGATACCCTAACTTTATAAATGTTTAGACTGATCATTTTTCTTTAGTATATATATATATATTTTTCTTTTTTTGAAAAAAGACTCGTAGGCTTACATTGTATCTCCAACCATAGTGAGGGAAAGGAGCATCTAGCCGTAGCGAGGGAAAGCAAATCTCATAGGAGAAAATGAAATGTCCGATGCACACTTATGAATCACGAGGATAATCTACACAAACAACTGACAGCCATTGCACGCAGTGAGTGAAGTGAACCTCAAAAATCACTAGTTGAGTCTAATAATTTTCGTATGCTGCGAAGTTGAACCGTTACATAACACACCTCTTAGTGCGTCCTATAGTTTGAAAAATCTTCAACCCACAACCTTCCATGAGAGAAAGAAGTGCAATACCATTTAAGCATACTTATTAGTCTCAAAATTGCACAATATGCCAACAAATCTGCACTTGTATTATTGTTTCTATATGCTAAACGAAAAGCTCTCATAGGAGTTTCTCTATAGAAAAGCTGATAAAGGGGAAGGAGATGGGAGACAAGTGTGCCAAATGCACCAATCTTGATGCGCGAAAATTGGAAGAATAAAAGAATTACCAGGCCTGTTTGGTTAAGGGTGGAAGTGAGGAAGTGAAGAAGTGAGGAAGTGGTAATAGTTCCCTTTGGAACTTGGGAATTGGTTAGTAAGTTTTCTGGTGTTTGGATGTTGTTGGGAAGTGTGGTTTGGAAAATGTTATGTATTTTCTGGTGTTTGGATGGTAATGTGAAAGTGAAAGTGAAAAAGTTGACTACAAAGTTGACCGCAAAATAATATTAAATTAAAAATTAATTAAGAAAAATAAAACTTAGACTGTAATTAGAATACAAGTGAGATTTACATGAGCAAAAAATTAACTGTTTTGTACTACAACTTATTACAAATGAGATTTACATGACCACAAAATTAACTGTAGCACTCTGGAAGTGAGGAAAACGTTGTGTAAAGGAGAAAAGAGAAGAAAAAGAACTTTTTTCATTTTCCTTTTCTGGTGTTTGGATGAACAGCGGAAATGAGAAAAGACACTTCCTCACTTCCACCCAATTCCTTGAATCAACTCTTAAAGGTATTAAAAGACCATCACTGACTAATTAGTGTTGCTATGGCTTGATCAATTGTTACTGACATCAGTGGTTGATAAACTGAACAAATGTACAATTGCAAACAAAACATATTCACTCTTCACTCCAATCAGCCCACATATTTTCTTGGCAAGGGCCATTTTATTCAAAGCTGAGGTCTCATCAACGTAGACGACCTCAAATCAATCTCAAATAATTCACAAGAACCTCGTGCAAACAATCTCAGCACCATTCATCCTAATTAGCATGGCGGAAGATCCTTGGGAGGAGGCAGTACGGACTGATCGGGCCCGTTCCCGTTCTCGACGACGAAGGCCATCTTCAGCCCCCACATTGTGTGCAGCTCCAAATGACAGTGCATGAACCAAACACCTGAAATCATAACTCAAACATCATTAGTCTTTTACATACAAATGGTTGTGATATCTGCAGATTCGAGTGTTAGTTTCATTTGAAATAATTACCAGGATTATCAGCCCTGAACCTTATCGCAGTCCAGCCACCGTAGGCACTCCGACTGTGTTCCTCTCCGGTGGGTCGACCAAGTTGAACTTCGCCGGGTCTTTTGCAGGGTCGAAGTTACCAACTCCCCTTCCAACGACGAAGAAATTGTATCCGTGGAGGTGAAAAGGATGCGACTCGACAGTCAGAAGATTTGTATCTTGAATCACCAACTCAATCGTCGAGTTGAAGGCCACCTTGCTAAGTCTAGTGCCGAGGGAAGTGCCGAGGTTGGCGGTCAGCGGCGCACCGGTGTAGTTGAATGGTGTCGGTGGCTTATCGGGGAAGTCCAATGTGAACACTCCCTTGATGCCATAGTAGTGAGCTTGAAGCAGTCCAATCTTCGGCATAACAAAGGTTATGTTGTTGAGAGATGCAGCGAGCCGGGTGCCGTTGAGGCAAGTCGGGCACGGGTCCATTCCTAGCCCGATGGTGTAGAAGAGATGCCGGTTGACCGTGAGAGGGACCTTTGCCGGGAACTGCGGCGTGTTCAGACTCCGGAGCTTGTCATTGAAAGCGTCCGCAAATTCGGTGTCATTCGGCGCTGGCAGCTGAGGCAATGTAGGGATGATGGTGTTCGGTACGCCTTTGTATTGGAGTATGGAGGTCGCAGTTTTGTTGTCGACGGGGATGGGAGCATCGTTGAATGGCCCGGCCGCCATAAAGTACCGGCCAGGGGCTTGGTTGGCCGTGACAAGAACGTTCGTGGTCTGCCCGGGAGCGATGAGGATAGCATTGGTGGTGAACGGCTTACAGTAGACCGCATCGATCTCCACCACCGTCATGGTGTGGCCGGCGATGGCAAAGAAGAGCTCGTCGTTGAGGGCAGAGTTGACGATTCTCAGGAGGTAGGTCTTCCCCCATTCGACTTCAGTAACAAATGTATCTGAAAAAAAACAAGATACGTCCTTGAGAAAACCACTTTACCTAAAAGCTTAACATGTACACATCTGAGATCTACATACGTTTATCTGAGCAAGGGAAGAGAGGCCCAGGTTTCCCATTGATTGTATGAGCATCAGACATGTTGGGTGGCAACCCAAGTGCATTGCCTTGCTTCACCAACGTCTCGACATCAGAGTTCCACCATTCTCCTGCGCGCGACAGCCAGTTAAACATGGCACATACAGGTGCAAGAACAAGAAACAAAAACTGGACAATCTTTCTCTCGTGCTCTATCTTCTCAGTATCTTACCTAAAACCAGCACAGTTTCTTCTTGGGGTTGAGGGAACGGGAAACCGATTCCTTGCTTGGGCATGATCACGATCGCGCCATAAACAGTGGCCCGAAGCCACAATATATGTGCATGCCACCACAAAGTGCCCCTCTGCCCCGTGATGTTGAAGTCGTAGCTGTACGAGCTACCACTCTGGATTGGACACTGCGTGATGTAGGCCGGACCATCTGCCCAGCCATTGCGAAACTGCTTCAATCCATGCCTACAAATTTCACATAACATTACACATTTGGCTCGTAGAAGTACATATCGATCATAACTAATTGACTATGCGTTGTTATGTACCAGTGTATCGACATGTTGTATTGGGCATGGTTGGTGACATTGATGATAACTCGATCTCCTTCTCTGGCGTAGATGGTCGGCCCAGGGAACATACCGTTCACTGTAACGATTGGCTTCGCGTGGCAGAGTCTACGCACATTCTTCACTACAACCTGAGTCATGGAGAGAGATGAAGCATATTATGTGAATAAGCATATATGTGCCATATAATTATACAGTATTTTAGCTACTCACATCGAATTGGTACTTCTTAATGGCAGCTTCGGCAGGAAATGAGAAGATCACTGCAATGACAGAAGCAAACAGGAAGCATGAACACAATGAGAAGGCCATCTTTTGCCTTTCTTAGAGACTAGAAAGTGAATGTTTGTGAGGTGAGAGTACACGCTGGTTCTTTATATATACATGGGTGTACCACACATAAGTTTGTTAGTATTTGGTGAGCTTGTTGTGTGTGGTTGAATGTGCAAGGGTTGCATACCAATGCTTGGAAGCAAGAATGGATTGAGACATTCGAGGGCGAAATCGAGCTCAAGCTGTGAAACCAAAGGAGCGAAGAGAATTGTGGTGTGCATGCTTGATAGGTATGTTAGGCCAAATTTAGCAGCATAGAAGGGGGATCTTCGTCTTTAAGTCAAAGGAATAGTTCTTTTTGATGTGGGTTCTACTCACAAAAAACATTATTCTTTTATTTGATTTTGCTTCAGAATGTATTTTTCCTGTACAACTACACAGTAGAGTTTGTGTAAGAGGAGAGGAGAAGTTTTATTGGTGGTTGTTGATGGGTCACCCTGCTGACCTACCCCTATAATTACCAGTCGCTACTTTGTGTAGAATCTGGGTTCATTTGCATAACATGAGAATGCCTAGATGCAAAAATCGGTGCTCCTGAGGAATCTGAAATCATCTGGTGAGCAGAGTTTACCTAATCCCAAGCCCATCATCATAGTCTAATTTGGTTCTGTTTTGGAATAGATTTCATCCATATTACAACATCAGTATGTGACTTATTTTGATAGAGAAAAAAAAAACCGATAATTCATGAAAATAATTTACGTGAGAAGTTTTCAAGATTGACAGTGGCTTGAATTAGCTTCTTCACATCATACTTTTCACCATAACTTTCTTATACATTGTCCAGAATTACTGTTGAATGGTTGCTTTCCTGGAAATTTCACTGAAATTTCAGATTTGATAAATCACAAATGATCTTTTTAAGGGGTGCGCAGCTTCAGTTTCTGAAAGTTGGCGAGGCCATGGGACTCTTGTTGAGACAGCTGCATGCGCTGGGGCAATAGCCCCGGTGCTTTCCATAAAATATCGTCCTGCAGCACATGTACAGAACTAAATATGGAAGAATCTTAGAGACACAAAGGCCATGAACAAATAAACATTGTCAGCGAAAAGAAATTTGCAGTAAAAATCTTCCAGATTGAGCTTCTTCCCTTCAAAATAACAGTATCCAAGTGAGACTATACAGGAATAAGCTTTAGCTATGAGCTTTTAGATAGAAACCATGTGTTCCAGATTTCACCAAGTGATATCGAAATCTAGGGTTTCATAGAAGTCTGTTTAGCATGCACTATATGTGTTCCGCAGTAACATAAGAAATGGAAAAACCCCACTTTAAGCAAGTCCACATGAAAATATATTTAAAATCCATAAAAATTGCCAAATGTAGATAAAATTTGTAGGTGACAAGTGAAGTCCCCAGATCTACACTGTCTATGCCAAAAAATAAACAAACATGAACGTTAAGGATCTTAACGTGGTTTACTCAAGTTCAATCATGTCCATACTAGCAGATGGTGGAGATTCACTAAATATGGTGAATACAAAAGAGAACTAAATTCTTTCAACTATGTGGGATGACATGGTCCAGGGGACCAGGACATTAACAAAATGAGGATGCACTAGGTTCTGGGTACTGACATGACTCTCAAAGTGAACAAATGTTCTCAAAGTGAACAAATGTAGTCCATAGTGTTGGAATTGAAGAATATGAAGGCGAATCTTCGAGCTGAATTATGGCGAGATCCGTTGATCAAATCAACTGGATGATGGTTGGAATGTGTTCTCCTTCCATTGGGGATGAACGTGGTATATTCACATGTTCAATTCCGACTTCAAATGAATGAGATATTCAAGTCCAAAGATTGCCTAATTCAAAGCCAAAACGGGACTAAAGGTAGCTTAAAGCATTTAGTCCCACATTGGGTATTCTGCTTAACACATAGTTCCAGTGAACTCCAAGATAGTAGCTGCAATCAAACTTTTTCAATAGATCACCACATAAACTCAATTGTACAATTGCATTGAGTTTACACCATTTGTGTTCACATCGAACCAGCAAAACGCTGTCATCCTACATAATTTGCCACAATTCACGCTATTTTGTTCGCCATACTTTACATTCTTCAGAGAATCTACACTGTCTCCTATGGACAAGGAAAAATAAGGCTATGAGAGGCTTAATCACAGTTAATTTCAATCCTATTGTCTAATAAACATTAATTTCGATCTGATGAAACAAGAATGAAAACCTGATGGAATGAGAAGTCTAATTCTCACTCATTCTTGTATTATTCATAAAACGTACAATGCACAAACTCCTCCCACTGACTTATTATACATAAAAGACCACCATTCCAGAATTTGTGTGTCCATCCAGTAAATCTTTTATATTCAATAGCTAGCAACCATAGGTCTATAAAGCACTCGCACTAGTGAATTCATGTGTCATTTTGGCTAGTCTTAGGGTTATTGTCAGTCATGCATAACTAACTTGGCATATACCGTTTCTCTGGTATTAAAATTCAGAAACGTTTCAGCTGCCTTTGATTGATCAATCAGTAATTTCTATACCATTTCAAGCTACAGTTGGTACTAATTAACCTAATTTTAATTTGATCAGGACTTTTTATGACAACAATTAGCGCTAATCCACTGACAAGTAAAGAACACTGTTTGTTCCTTACTACTTGCAAGTGTCTAAAGTTTAAACCTTTTATTCACCTAAAAAGAAAATATGTGAAGTAATGCCTCTTTTGCCAAGTGCTCTAGAAATCATTTACTCTTGAAGGTTTTTTATTTTCCCCACATATGTATAACCACCTACATTCAAAGTTATCAATGTTACATATAAATATATTCAAGCTCACATGTATGCATTAAAACACAATGCTCATGTCTATGCATACAAAGGATAGCCACTAGCCACTAACCACAAACCATCAGCCTTTAACTATTTGGGGTAGTCCAAATCAATTTCTCCCCCAAAATATAATAGCTATGAGAGGTAAAGGAGAACTGAGCGAATGAAATCCTAGATATATGTGATGTATATTCAACTAGTTTAATTTCCACGGCATCTTCTTTCTCAAGAAGGGCAAGCCATCATTCATGCCGTGACATGCATCAAACTAACATGACATATATTGCTGATTTCTATAGGTTGAGTTTTGCGTTTTCTTCGTAGTTTACATTCTATACTAGTTATAAGTTGGCTGCGCCACATGGTTGAGGCTTGATGATTAGCCGTGTTGCAAAAATAGATAATACTACAAGAAGCCTTCGCAATAACAAGATATCCATTACCTGACAGGCATTTAGTAACAGTTCGTGCAGGCACCTACATAATCTATAAGTATGGCTGAAAAATGACATAATAGAACATACCCCATCTTCATTGACACCCCATTTTCATTGATTTTAGACACTAAGAAAATTTAAAGCCAAGGTTGAAGAAAAAGATTTTAGGCCTTAAATCAATAGAAATATAGTTGCTATGTGAAGTACATTAAAAGTATGCCTCTCTAGCCTTCTAAGAAACTCAATGTAGTAATTGGTTGTGCAAGAATCTTATATACACAAGGAAATAGTGGTTAAATCTGAAATAGGAGACTAAATTAACATCTTGCAGTGACTACTTTAACATTAACTACTCAAATTGCCTTCAATTGTCAAAAGAGTAACAACTTAGTTGCCTCTCTTCTCATCATATGAATCATTAACCAATTCGCAACCAGCCAAGCTGTGGGGAGAGAGAAGAGTAAAAAGTTGAGTGTGAAGTTTTTTAAAGAAAAAGGTACAGGACTGTTGAGAGTTTGCTTGAGCTGTCGACAGTCAAACACACAGATACGTCTGCTGATGAATTGTGCTGTCGACAACAGTTACACTGAGCTGTCAACAGTGTTTTAGAGAGAGTTGGAGTTTGTCAGAGTGCAGGTTCGGTGTCGACATGGCATGATCTTTCTGGGCAAATTTGAGCAGGTTTCTGAATTTATTTCTGACACAAATACAGAGTTTTTGATTTCTTTTTCTTGAGAGACTCGATGCCTATATAAAGAGGGGTAATTGCCCTTGATATTGTATCCTGTATTTAATTGATTTAATAAGCTCTCTTTCCCTTATGCCCTCGAGAACGTAGGCACTTATCGAGCCTTGTTAAATTATTCTCGCTTTTTTTTTCCTTTTGCTTGCTTGTTCGTGCAATTGATGACTATTTTCTGGTGTTATTGTTCTCTTTTGCTGAGATTTCAACAACTGGTATTAGAGCTTTTCAGGCTAGACAGGGAGTTTTTGTTCGGATAGAGCAAATCGCTTTAGAGATTGTCTACAGTTTCGATTGGAGATAAAGATCTAATCTTTTCTATTTGAATTTATTTTCACTATCGTTTCTTCATTTTTGAGAAATCTACTGAGGAGATGGCCAGAAGTAGTCAATCGTCAGTGAAATTCGTGAGTCATTTTCTGACAAAGATTTATGTCATGAACTTTAAAGTCGTGAACAATTTTAGGATGTGGAGGTGTGAGGTGATAGATACCCTGACGACATCAAATCTCGAAGACTCTTTATATCTTGAAGAAAAGCTGGGAGAGACATCTAAGAAGGACTGGGAAAAGATAAAACGGATAGCGTGTGACATCATCAGGTCTTGTTTAACATAAGATATTAAGTATCATGTGCTATATGAGACTTCTGTAAGGAAAATTAGAGAGATCCTTGAGTTGTATTTGACGAAGAGTATCGAGTCTCGACTGAATCTAAAATGGAGGCATTATCGCTTCCAATTGAATAGAGGGTTATCCAATGGTGAATATATATGAACAACTACATAAAGCTTCTTGCAGACCTAGTTAATTGGATGTTAAGATTGAAGAAAAGAACAAGGCGGTAATTTTTCTGAATTCTCTTCCTGATGAAGAGTAGAGACCTTTGTTTTAACCTTGATCAACGGTAAACAAACACTTATTACAGTGAGTATCAGCTGTTTTTATAAATTATGAAGTGGAAAGAAGAACAACAAGTCTTCTTCAAATAATGATGCAGCAGAACCGTAGATGGTAAGAGGCAGGAGTTCCAATAAGAAGGACAAAGGCGATCGTGAAAGATTAAAGTCCAGATCAGGATTCAGATATCTGAAAAAGAACCAGTGCACCTTCTGCAAAGGGTTTATGCACTGGAAGTTGATTGTCCAAGGATCAAAAATAAAACAAGGAGTCAAAAGCAGAGGCAAATCTCACACAGGTGATCAATATCTAATCGAGTAGTATTTCACAAGTAGATGGATCAGACTCAGACTTAGCAATATTTTCATTCTCTGTCACTACTCCTACCATAGGTTACTCAGGTGATTCTGAGGAGATGCTAGATACAAGAGGTACCTATCATATGTGTCCCAATAAGGATTATTTTTCTAATTTTGAGAAGCTAGATGGTTGTTTCGTTGTCATAGGTGATGACCGCTTATGTTACATGGAAGGGATAAGTCTGATCTATATCAAGATATTTGATGGAATAGTGCGGGAATTGAAAGATGTGAGACATGTATCTCAATTGAAAAAAAATATTATCTCATTTGGTGCCTTGAAAGTAGTAGATCTTGAAGTATCCATTAGAGATGGCGTTCTCAAGATGACTGAGGCTTGATGGTTGTTTTGAAAGGCATCCGACGCAATAACGTTTACTACTTGAAAGGTAGATAGTTACAGGGCAAGTGGCGACTTCTACGAATTCAGACAATAATTGCACTTAACTCTGATATATGAGGCTCGGACGTATAGGAGAAAAGTCTTTGTAAGCTCTTTCAAAGTAAGATTTATTGAAAGGAGTCAGTATCTGTAAATTAAAATTTTCTGAACATTGCGTCATCGGAAAGAAGACCAAGTTGAGATTCAGCACCGCCACTCATTGCACTGAGAAAATTATGAATTATGTTCACACAGATGTCTAGGGCCTACTAAGACAGCATCTATTGGAGGTAACTACTACTTTGTATTTTTATTAATGATTACTCTATGCGATATTGGATACATACCATGAAGCACAAAAGGAAGTCCTGGAGTTGTTTGTGAAGGAGAAGAACATGGATAAGAGTACAGGAAGAAAAATCAAAGTACTTTATTCAAATAACGGAGGAAAATATACAAGCGATCCTTTCCTACAGTTATATCATAATAAAAGCATAGAAATGCACTTCACGGTAAGGGAAACACCGCAGTAAAACATAGTGGCTAAAAGGATGAATATGACCTTGCTAGAGAAGGTCTGGTGCATGTTATCCAATGCTGGTATATTGAAATCTTTTTGGGCTAATGCATTGGCGTATACTTGCCATCTTGTTAATAGATTGCCTTCGTCTGCAATAGGAGGTAAACTCCTCTAGAGATTTGCTCAAAAAAAGTTGCTTTGGATTATGATTCGCTATGGGTATTTGGGTGTCCGGCCTACTATCATGTCAATGAAGACAATCAAGGAAGACAAGTTAGACCCATGGGCGAGAAAATGTGTGTTCATAGGATTCAAGAAAGGAATAAAAAGCTATAAAATTTTAGATCTGAAGGACAGAAAATTTATCATGAGCAGAGACATCACTTTTGATGAGGCTTCAATAGTGAAGCCTACAGACTTTCAACAGGTAGAGAGTCAGAAGACTGACAGGATTTTGCAGCAGATAGAGAGTGATGCTACTTCACCATCTCTAGACATATCAGTATCATGTGAGGTCATACCCTCGGTGACACAGAGTGGTGATCAAGTACTCGAACATGACGTTGATGATGAGGATGAGGATTAATGATAAACTATGAGTGATATCCAAGAATTCGTTATAGTTGAAAGAACTCGAAGAAATCTATGTACGTCCAGTTGGCTCACTACTAACATAATCATGGCCTATGCTTTCTCAGTCGTTGAGGAGGCAATCCCATCTATATACATGAAAGCTGAAATTAGTTTAAAGTTCAAGAGATAAAAGCTTGCCATGATAGAAGAGATGAGTTCTCTACACGAAAAATGACACTTGGGAACTGTCAAAGTTGTCTAAGGAAAAGAAGGTGATCGGTTATAAATGGGTATTTGCAAAGAAACAAAGATCTCCATATTGTGATATTGTACGCCATAAAGCAAGATTAGTAGCTAAAAGCTACACGTAGCGAGAAGACATCGACTAGAACAAGGTATTCTCACTCGTTGTGAAGCACTCGTCTATTAGAATTTTACTGGCACTGGTAGCACAGTACGAGTTGGAACTTGATCAGTTCGACGTGAAGACTGTCTTTATCCATGACGATCTTGAAGAGAAGATCTATATGTCTCAGCCGACGATGTTCAAAACTATAGGAAAGGAGAATATGGTATGCATGCTGAAGAAATCACTTTATAAATTAAAGCAATCACCAAAGTAGTGGTACAAGCGTTTTGACAGATTCATAAGAGGCAAGAAGTACATACAAAGCCATCACAACCCATGTGTATACTACAATAAGCTAACGAGTGGATAGTACAACTATCTGCTATTACATGTGGACGATATGCTCATTGCCTCCAAGAGCAAATCTGTAATTGATATAATAAAGAAAGGCTTGTCTTTTGAATTTGAGACGAAAGAGAAGAGGTACTAGCATGGAGATTAAATGAGACAGGAAAGGTAGAAAAGTTAGCTTAACACAAAAAATGTATTTGAAGAAGGTACTTCAGAAATTTAATATCGAAGATGATACGAGGTCTGTAAGTACACTATTGGATTCTCATTTTAAATTAAAAGTTACTATATCTCCTACTTCTGTTGAAGAGCGTGGCTACATAACTCATGTACTCTATGCTAGTGTGGTTGGTAGTTTAATGAACACAATGGTGTGTACAAAGCTCGATTTGTTACAAGCTATCTCAATGATTAGCATATATATGTACGATCCCGACAGAAGCTATTGGGAGAAATGAAGTGGATTCCAGGTACATCAACGGTACCATGGATGTTGGTTTAGTATTAAAGAAGGATGCTAGGGTAAGCAGAAGTGTGTCAGATACATTGATTCCGACTACGCTTGAGACCTCGACAAATGTCGAGCTACACAGTATATATGTTTACATTGTCCCAATCACCAGTAAGCTAGCGCTCTATTCTACATTCTACTGTCACATTATCTACTACAGAGGCTGAGTATATAGCCATGATAGAGGCTATGAAGGAGGAAATTTGGCTTCAAAGTTTGCTCGATGACTTGGGAATTGTTCAGGATCTATTGAAGATCAACTGTAATAGCATGAGTATTATCTATTTGGCAAAAAAATCAGATATACATGCAAGAATGAAGCACGTCGATGTCAGGTTCCACTGTATTTGGGAAATTCTTAATGAGGTGACATCGAGTTACAGAAGATTCACACAAAGAAAAATCCCGCTGATATGCTTGCCAAGGTTGTTCTAAGAGTAAAGTTTTTGCATTGTAAAGAGTTGCTCCATATCCTTTCAGTCGCTTGAGCTCAGTGGAGCTCGTTTGGATGAATTACAGATGGCTTGATCCCCTTGGCAGGGGGTACATAGGCAACCACGCTGGTGCAGTAATTAGTCATTAATTATGCATTTCATATTGCATTTCCCTTCCTGATTTTTAATAAAATAATACTGCTAAATAACTCATATTTTGGTCTCTTATGCAGATTACAAGAGTATAAGAGTAAAGTTGAAATAAGAGCTAAATTAAACTCATTTTGGGTAATTAATCCGGAATTCTTGGAGGTGAAGGCAAATAGCTTATAGAAGAACACATTAGATCCCTGTATTGAAGCTGTATATGGAGAAATACGAATTCAAATTACGCAAAACAAAGCATATACAGAAGCTTCTCGCAGCTGGGCGAAACACATAGCAGAAGATCAGGGCCATTGGACCTGATTAGGCTGCGGATCCACGACCTTGTTGGAGTCAACATGGTACTGTGTTGAGTTCGGCTCAGATTTGAGAAATCTTCACCGAGATGGAGAATTGTGAAAAAGAAGAGTAAAAAATTGAGGATGAAGTTTTTCTAGAAAAAGGCACAAGACTGTTGACAGCTCTCTTGAGTTGTCGACAGTCAGGCACACGAATATGTCAACTGATGAACCATATTGTCGACAACATTACTCTGAGTTATCGATAACATTTTACAGAGAGTTGGAATCTGTCAGAGTGCGGGTTTGTTGTCGATAGGCCCTTTGGGCTATCGACAATATGATGTTTTTGGGCGAATCCGTGCAGGTTTCTGAATTTGTTTCTGACCCAAATTTGGAGTTTTTGGTTTTCTTTTCTTGAAGAACTCCATGCCATATATAAGGGATAATTGCTTTGATATTTTATCTCGTACTCAATTGATTTAATAAGTTTCTCTCCCCTTCTGCCTCGAGGACGTAGGCAATTGCCGAACCTCGTTAAATTCATGTGTTCTCCTTTCTTTCTTTTGTTTACTTGTTCACGCGATTAGTGATTATTTTTTGGTATTGCTGTTTTCTGTTACTGAGATTCCAACAGAAGCAATGTAAATTTAGATAAAGTAGGAAAAGAATTTTATACCGACACATGAAGCAAGCGAGTCAGACTCTTTCTTTTCCCTATGGAAGCATCGACGTACATCCTCTGCAGCTCTAGAATTTCATCCTTGTGTGGGATAATGCATCTCTCAATAAACATCTTCTGAGAAGAAATCATAATGAAGATGAGATCAGGCTCTCTGATAATCAGATTACTAGACTTGAAAATCTTATGATGTGAGACCGAGGTATCAATCTCTTCTCCATGTTGGAAATTAAATTGATTTAATGCGGAATAATAGCCATGGATCAAGAACATATACATCTCAAGGGAATTAAATTCATGTAAATAACTTAATACATGATACATACCTGAAGTCATTGATTGAGATGAAGGTTGAAGATCCTTGTGATGAATGGAAGAAGAAGACCTTGATTTGATCCTGCAAACCCTAATGCAAATAGACCGCTTTTCTCTGTCTCCTTGTCCTTTCACAAAACCCTTCTTTTCTTTTCTGATGGAGAGACTCTTAAAATATGAGCGTGAGTTTTGTTTTCTTTTCAGGAGGAGAAAAGTGGGTCGCACATTTGCACATAAGTCCCTTGAAAATAAACCTTTCCATCATGGCACCCTTTATATCTTCAAGAGACCATATAACTATATAAATGTGACTATAATATGGGCATCCTCAATATCAGTCAACTTTAATAGGAATCCAATGCAAATAATCAAGGTTAAGTGGGCCACCTTTATATGAGATTAACATTCTCCCACTTGGACCACTAACCGATTAGGTTAAAACTTTAGAAAACAAATAAAAGAAAAGACTCATTTGAAAATCATTTTGACTCCATTGGATTCCATACTGAAAAAACTTGACACGTGATCACGAATTTAAAAACAACAACTGATAAGCCCAAATATGAAATACCGTAATACTGCAATTAGTTTGGACTACCAATGCGAGTCATAGCGGTTATACAACATCCACGTCATACTCCCTTCTATGTACCACAACATTGATAACCCTTACTAATTGAGTCCATAACCAAAATGACCCCTGTAATTGTCTTGTAAAGACATTTCCTGTTTAACAAACATCCATACATAATATGTGCACACATAATTGGATAACAGGAAACACAGAAACAGAACTTTTATTTGTACAATAATGTCAATTACATAAGTACCAAAATACACATTTACAGATTGCCCAAAAGACCCATTCTTACAACATGTTCCTTGAATGTCTTTGGAGGCAATCCTTTTGTCATTGGATCAGCAACCATTAAAGTGGTACTTAAACTTACAATTGACACTTTCTGTTTCTCTACTCTTTCTCTAACCACCAAGTACTTAAGTTCTATATGTCTAGAACCATTAGAGTACTTACCATTCTTAGAGAAGAATACGGCTGCTGTATTGTCACAATATATCGTCAGCGGCCTGGCAATAGAGTCAACTACACCAAGTGCTGAGATAAAATTCCTTAGCCATAATGCATGATTTGTGGCCTCAAAACAAGCTATGAACTCAGCCTCCATCGTGGATGAAGCAATAATGGACTGCTTCACACTCTTCCACGAGATTGCCCCACCTGCTAGCAAGAAAATAAATCCTGAGGTAGACTTCCTGCTATCTGGGCAACCACCAAAATCTGAGTCTGAATAGCCGATCACCTCCAACTGATCTGATCTCCTGTATGTGAGCATATAGTCCTTTGTCCCTTGAAGATACCGCATAACCTTCTTAGCCAACTTCTAGTGCTCCATTCCTGGATTGCTTTGGTATCTTCCCAACATCCCAACAGCAAATCTGATATCTGGCCTGGTACAAGTGCTTGCATACATCAAGCTCCCAACAGCTGATGCATACGGAACTTTCTGCATTTGACCCTTTTCTAAGTCATTTCTGGGACACTGGCTACCACTTAATCTGTCACCCTTGAATGGGTGCAGGACTGACTGAACACATTTCCATATGAAATCTTTCCAAGACTCGATTGATATACCCTTTCTGAGACAATCCTAACAATCCTTGAGATCTATCCCTGAAGATCTCTATGCCAATAACATAATTTGCCTCACCCATATCAACCATCTGAAAATTCTTGGTAAGATAGCTTTTAGTTTCATACAGCAATCCAAGATCACTACTGGCTAACAAGATGCATCTACATACAGAACCAGAAAAATAAACTTGCTCCCACTGATCTTTAGATATATACACTGATCAACAGTGTTTTCTGTAAATCCAAAAGAGGTAATGGTATCGTTAAACTTTATATACCATTGCCTGGAAGCTTGTTTAAGTCCATATATAGATTTCTTTAATTTGCAAGCCAAGTGTTCTTGTTTTTTAATTGCGAACCCTTCAGGTTGCTCCATGTAGATATCCTCATCCAAATTTCCATTTAGAAAAGCAGTTTTCACATCCATTTGATGTAACTCCAAATCATAATGAGCTACAAGTGCCATAATGATTCTAAGAGAATCCTTCTTTGATACTGGAGAGAAGGTCTCTGTATAGTCAATGCCTTCTTTCTGAGTGAAACCTTTGGCCACAAGTCTAGCCTTATATCGTTCGATATTGCTTTTAGAGTCGCGCTTGGTCTTAAAGACCCATTTACACCCGACTTTCTTACAGTTATAAGGCAATTCAACGAGATCCCAGACTTGGTTTTGGTCCATAGATTTCAACTCATCTTTCATAGCATCAAACCATTTACTAGAATCATTGCATTCTATGGCTTGTGAAAATGAAACTGGATCTTTATTAATCCCAATATCATAGTCAGATTCCTGTAGATATACCACATAATCATCTGAAATGGCAGATCTTCTTTCCCTTTGAGATCTTCTCAAAGCTGCCGGTTGTGGTGGTTCTACAATATTTTCAATGGGAATATCCTCATGGAGTGGTGAACCAACATTAACTTGTTGTTCTGGTATCTCAACTTGATGATCAAGCTGAGGGACAACAATTTCTTTTGAAAGAAAGGGTATTGGGATATTTACCCTTACCACTTCAAGATCTACCTTTCTTGGTTCAACACTCCCACTAATTTCACCATTTTTCAGGAATCTGGCATTACCAGTTTTAACTATTATTGTACTATGGTTAAGACAATAAAATTTGTATCCCTTAGACTTATCTGGATAACCAATGAAATACCCAGATATTGTTTTTAAGTCTAATTTCTTTTCTTGTGGATTATATATTCTAGCCTCTGCTGGACAACCCCAAACATGTAAATGTCTTAAACTGGGTTTCCTACCAGTCTACAACTCGAAAGGAGTTGTTGGGACAGCCTTACTAGGAACCCTGTTTAAGATATACATCGCAGTCTTTAAGGCTTCATTCCACAATGAATGGGTACATTAGAGAAGCTCATCATGCTCCTAACCATATCCATAAGTGTTCGGTTCCGCCTTTCAGTAACACCATTCTGCTGAGGCGTACCTGGCATTGTGTATTGAGCACAAATGTCATGCTTTTCTAGAAATTTGACAAATGGACCAGGATGTTGTCCTGACTCGTCATATCTACCATAAAATTCACCACCTCGATCTGATCTTATGATTTTAATCTTTCTATCTAATTGTCTCTCGACTTCTGTAATGAACACCTCTAGGATGTCAACAGCCTGAGACTTTTCATTAATTAGATACACATAACCATAACGTGACAGATCATCTATAAAGGTAATAAAATATCTCTCTCCAGTAAAATATGGAATGGAGAGTGGTCCGCAAATATCTGTATGAATTATTTCCAGGAGTTCTTTACTTCTTGTGGCACATTTCTTAGTGTGTTTGGTTTGCTTTCCTTTTATGCAATCCACACACACATCAAAATCAGTGAAGTCTAGGTTATCCAAAATCTCAGTCTTCACTAATCTTATAATTCTATCCCTGGAGATATGCCCCAGTCGTCTATGCCACAAGATTGAGGATTTTTCATTTATTAAGCCACGTTTTATACCAACATTCGAATGTAGAGATAATAAAGATTGTGCAAACTCATCATTCAATGAAATTTTATATAAACCATCACATAAAATTCCATGTCCAACCGGAATTGAATTATACATTAAAGAGAGTTTTCCACAACTAAACAAAACAGAATATCCAAAAACATCTAATTTGGATAATGACATTAAGTTTCTTGAAATCGAAGGTACATAAAAGTATCCTCAAGATCCATCTGATGACCCGTCTCCAAGAGTAGTCGATAAACACCAACATATTCGACCTCCACTTTGAGACGGTTCCCCATAAAGACGAATCTCTCACTTTCCTTCGGTTTCCTGGTTGTAAGGATCCCTGCATTGATTTAGTTATATGAGTTGTGGCTCCAGAGTCTATCCACCAAGTATTAGAAGGAACTTCAGCAAGATTTGATTCATAACATACAAAAGAAAGATTTGTACCTTTCTTTTCGAACCAAGCTTTCCTCTTGTTGCAGTCCTTCTTCACATGTCCTTTTCTGTCACAGAAGTAGCATTTGACAGTGAAAGCTTTTCTATGACCTTGGCTACTTTCCCCATGGTCATTTCCTTTCTTTGATGGAAATCTCTTACCTCTTTCATATTTACTTTTCTTATGGATACCTCCTGAAGTTACTGCCAACACTGAGTGCTGTCCTTCTTGCCTCAGTCTCACTTCCTCTTGAACACACATACCAGTTAGCTCATTCAAGTTTCACTTATCCTTATGAGTATTGTAGTGGATCTTGAATGGCCCAAACTGAGAAGGAAGCGAGTTGAGGATGAACTGTACCAAGAAGGACTCATCCACTTTCATTCCCAGTGATCCTATCTTAGCAGCCTTATCAGACATATTTAGAATGTGTTGTTGAACTCCTCTATTACCATCATATTTCATGGTGGTAAGTTCAGCCATAAGGGTGCCAGCTAATGACTTATCTGCTGTTGACTGATTTTTCCTGCACACAAAAATTAGAATATTAGATTAAGAATAGATCGTGCGAGGAATCAGTTCTAATCCGCGGTAGCAGGGCTATGCGGGTCGTGATCCTCAAGGAGGGACTGCGATAGAAGCGTTAAGCAAGTTTCTCTAAAAATTATCTTTTTTAGTTAATTTGTTAGTCACGATGGTATTTACAAAGAAAAGTGGTATTTACAATGAGTTGTGGGAAAGAATATTGGAGAGGTGTGGATTTGATCTACAAAAAAGAAAAGAAAAGAAAAGAATAGAAAACTAACCTTGGTTGGAGAAAATATGCGAAACCTAACACTTTCTACCTTATTTCGGAGGCATTGAACGTATAAACCTTGGGATCGAACTCAGTCCGTTGTCGCATTAGGTCATCAAGCCTTGGGCAAGCATGAGTTGATACGCCTCGAGGAGGAGAACATCGCCATGGAATATCGTTGGAACCTACTAATCTTCGGTATACTTGTGGTTCGGTAAACGCTCGCGTGCTCGTCAAAGATCAACAAAAAGAAACACAGTAGAAAAGAAAGAGAAAACAAAGAAAAGCAACGACATAAGAACAAAATAAAAATTACCTTTTTATTGATTACAATGGAAGAGAAGAGAATCATCTGTCGGTGTCACCCTCAACAAAGCCATCTCCCTCACTTACATAAAAATTACAAAAAGAAAGAAAACCTAGAAGAAACCCTAAAAATCTGAACTTTGGCCCTTTTTGCTGGACGCTGGACGCTGTGTACGTTGCATTGCAGGGGATATTTATAGGTGCAGAAGGCTGAGGAGTCCTGGATGAACTTGCCCACGAAATCTGGGATTCTGACTCATCAACTTTGCCGCGGAAACGCCGCGAAAACGCGGCACTTTAGTGGCTTCTGGCCACGCGCTTTGGCGCGTGGCCTCTCCTGGTCCGTCCATCTGGGCGCCTGCTTCTAGAAGTTCGATCCTGGCTCTAAATATTGGGATATGGATATAACTTGGAAATCAAGTTATCTAGATTTTGTATTCTCCCAATCTCTTTTAAACGAATTTCCTTCTCATCTTTGGCTTTTATGCTCATCCTGCAAGAGTTTAGGGTTGGGTAGAATTCTATCCTTCCCTCAACTTTAATAATTGCAACTTTAGCCCTTGTATATTTGCACTTTGACAATCTGATATTTGCACTTTGACTCTTGGGCTTCAAATATGGGCTTTTGGGCTTCATTAGGCTTTATTTATTATAAACATAATAATTCGAGGCCTGCACACAATAAATTACAAATTATTAATAAATGTGCAGAATTAAATGAATAAATATGAAAATGTGATGGTAAATATGATGATAAAAATGCACTTTTGACTACCAATCACACCCCCACACTTATCTTTTTGCTCGTCCTCGAGTAAAACAAAGAAAAAGAAAAGAAATGAAAAGTTAATTTAACCTAACTCACTTTCGTAGGAATCACGATTGCACTTAGCACGTGCAACAAGCCGTTAAACCCCTAGGTTACCCTAGAGGACGAGTGTTGTCTCGTGAGAGTTTTTAGTGGATTGCACCCACAAAATCCATAAAAAGGAAAATATTTGAATTATATTTGAAGAGACTAAGTAGTCTATAAGTTTTAGGATCCTCAATTTTATTCATTCTTCAAACCTAGTCTTTATAAAGTCAATTGTTATTCATTTTAGGTAAGGATTAAAATTGAATTTCTAATATAGTCTTTTTCGTTACCAAAAGTCATACGCACCCTTGTGAATCTAGGAATTCCTTAACTTGGACTCTCATGCCTCTTTATTATTTTTATAACATCATCTAATTTTCTTTCGTGTAAGTATCAAGGCTTCTTGAGGCCCTCATACCTAACTAATTGACTATTAGATGTATTAATATATATATTTTATTTATTTATTTATTTTTGGCATGTATAACTCATCTAATTTTCTTTCGTATAAGTATCAAGGCTTCTTGAGGCCCTCATACCTAACTAATTGATTATTAGATGTGTTAATACATATATTATATTTCTTAGTTTTCTTAGGCTTTCTAATCCACCCATGTAACGAACTTAAAGTCGATGACTCCCAAACCGGTTGGCTTTAGGGCACCAGGTGAGAAAACACCCCGCGGACTCAAATTCGAGTGAACTAGGCCCCAAAACTAAGGACTTTATTTTATTTACTCACCTTTAGGCATGAATACTTATGCTTCTTGAGGCACATATATCAGCTTAATTGGTGATTTTTTTTTCTTTTTTTTCTTCTTTTTTTTTCCTCTTTTTTTTTATGAGGCACAAGGTCTTTGTCTTAGAATCCTAGATATGCATTTGGTATGCACATTTCATTAAGGTAAAAATTAAGACTAATTATTTATTCAATTTCTCCTCCTATACCTAAAAATTTAAACAATTTATTTATTTTGACCAAGTTTTTAGAAATCCTAATCATGATTTTCCTAATCCTTAAAACTAACTTAGATTTCTTTCAAAAAATAAGTCAAAATATTTCCTTTTTATAACATTTTTTTTTTAAAAAATTTTGTTTTTTTAGCAATTTTTTTTTTTTAGTTTTTACCTATGTTAGTATGTTAGTAAAGCCCACCCCCACACTTATCTCATGCATTGTCCTCAATGTATGAAATGAATGCATATATGCATGAAAAAGAACAAGGGAAGGCGGAAGTTACCTTAGGGGGTGGTTCCGGTGGTGGTCTAATTGGTCCACGAAATGCGGCCCAAACAAGATAACGTGGTAGTTCACGGGACCTACCTTTATTTACCTCTTTTTTATTTACATATTTACAGTCCCCAGAATGAATAGGATCATGGAAGATCCTCTCGTGAAACTTACTCCCTTTACATGACCAGTCCTGGAAAATCATCACAGAGTCATGGTCTATACTTATGTCCAACAAAAGAATGTGACTTGGTAAAATGGTTGACTTGGACTCAAGAATGATAGGTTCAGGATCTAATACCGACTCAGGAAAGAAACTCAAATCAAGTAAAGGTTCAGGAGTCGGGCTAGGATCAAGAAGTGGGTCCAAGTCAAGAAATTGAAACTCAAGTCTACAATCATTTTCCCACAATGGAATGTGACTCAATGTTGGTGATTCAAGTTCAGGAATGATAGGTGTGGGAATCAAAACTGACTCTAAAATATTACCTAAGTCGGGTAACAAAACAGGAGTCAATAATGATTCGGGAATTTGAACTTGATCATAGATTTGGGAATCTAGGTCACATATCTCATTAGTTTCAATCTCATAAAAATGGGAACTTGCCAATTTTTCCATGGGACTTTCAAAATTACACAATTGGTCAAGTTCAATATGATCATCAAAAATGGGTGATTCAATTTCATGATCTATGGGTATGGGAATAAATGTTGGCTCAGAAAATTGGTCCAAATTGGGTAAGGATACTGGAGTCAACATAGATTCGAAGATGGAAACTGAATCGCAAAGTTGGGGATCGGGTTCACATTCATAATCTAATTCAATCTCATTGAAATTAAAACTAGCCAATTTGTCCAAAGATTGGGATTGAGCAAGTTCATATTGATGTGATGAAATTGAATTTTGATCAAGGTCTTCTAAACAGAATGATTCTTGGTTCCTATCAAGATGCTCAAGAATGTTTAAAAGTCTAGAAATTTGATCATTTATTGTATCTTGCAACTGATCCACTTTTTCTTCTAACCCATCGAATAGATCAATGGAGGACTGAAACCTTGGTGATGTGGGAAAAGACATGTACGAAGATAATGGTTGAACAGGTGGTTGACCATATGGCTCAGGGGTATTGAATCCCCATTGACTCTGTGAAGAGTAGTGATGATTATTCCAATCTTGTTCATAGTATTGGGACTGGGGCATGTAATGATTCGGATAAGACCAATCTGGCACACTAGGTTGGTCAAAGTTATGATATGCCGGGTTGGTAATATCCGAATAAGAGGTTGGTGTGTAATATGGATCCTCATTAAAATTGAAAAAATTGTTGTTATAGGCCATATCACACAATCACAAACAAAACAAAAAGAAAACAAACAAAGAAGAAAAATTTCTAACCTAAGTTAGGGTAGACCTAGACCTAGACGACTCCTAACTGATTAGACTGTCCACGGGAGGTAGGGTGCAGACTTTGACCACAAGTTAATCAGCCAGGTCAGGGCAAGAGTGGTGGGAGGTTTTCCGTCAAAGACGTTCCTTAATTAAATAACCACCACACTTCGGGCTTTCGGCCCTCAATCCCCTTCCTAGACACTGATTTGGCAAGAGTCAACTTCCAACACTGTTCCCCCTTAGGATAATCTCCTATTGAGTCCGAGATGTCCCTAGGGCCAACGTCTACTAATTTTTAAGTTAGGCTTGGGTTAGTGAGTGCTTGGGATATGATTTTTGGGCTAAGGAAGGGTGATGAAATCCCCACCTTATCTTGTTAATGGGTTATGCCCTTAAGATGAATTAGTGCAAGTGTACAAGATAAATAGATAGAATTCACTCAAAGCAGAAAATCAACCAAGAGATGAGTCCTATTCTACATGCAATGCGTACGTACCTTGCGTCTCCAGCACTCTTCAACAGTAAATAAAAATAATTGAAAAGACACGTGCCTAATATGCAAACGTCTAATCAAATTTTATTTTTAACAACCAATAATTTACTGTTGAATTATTAGCAATTTACAGGTATATCACAGAACAAAACAGAATAGAGCAGTAAGCAGTAATCTCAAATTTCAGCAATCTGCAAAAAAATTGAATCAGTAGTCCTTACTGTTGCCGCGTTTCCGCGGCTCTGGCCGCGGATCCGCGGCAAAACAGTTGGCTCCTGTGCTCTGCCTTCGAGGGCAGAGGCACAGGGCAGCTATATGTCCACTGCAGCTGCTGTTTTCTGTTTCCTGTTCTCCAAACCTGCAAACAGAAAAGAATAAAGAATTAGTTAAAAATTAAATTTTTTGTTTTAGAGATAACTTACCGTCCTTCCCCGCAACGGCGCCAATTTGTTGACTGATTTTTCCTGCACACAAAAATTAGAATATTAGATTAAGAATAGATCGTGCGAGGAATCAGTTCTAATCCGCGGTAGCAGGGCTATGCGGGTCGTGATCCTCAAGGAGGGACTGCGATAGAAGCGTTAAGCAAGTTTCTCTAAAAATTTATCTTTTTTAGTTAATTTGTTAGTCACGATGGTATTTACAAAGAAAAGTGGTATTTACAATGAGTTGTGGGAAAGAATATTGGAGAGGTGTGGATTTGATCTACAAAAAGAAAAGAAAAGAAAAGAATAGAAAACTAACCTTGGTTGGAGAAAATATGCGAAACCTAACACTTTCTACCTTATTTCGGAGGCATTGAACGTATAAACCTTGGGATCGAACTCAGTCCGTTGTCGCATTAGGTCATCAAGCCTTGGGCAAGCATGAGTTGATACGCCTCGAGGAGGAGAACATCGCCATGGAATATCGTTGGAACCTACTAATCTTCGGTATACTTGTGGTTCGGTAAACGCTCGCGTGCTCGTCAAAGATCAACAAAAAGAAACACAGTAGAAAAGAAAGAGAAAACAAAGAAAAGCAACGACATAAGAACAAAATAAAAATTACCTTTTTATTGATTACAATGGAAGAGAAGAGAATCATCTGTCGGTGTCACCCTCAACAAAGCCATCTCTCTCACTTACATAAAAATTACAAAAAGAAAAGAAAACCTAGAAGAAACCCTAAAAATCTGAACTTTGGCCCTTTTTGCTGGACGCTGGACGCTGTATACGTTGCATTGCAGGGGATATTTATAGGTGCAGAAGGCTGAGGAGTCCTGGATGAACTTGCCCACGAAATCTGGGATTCTGACTCATCAACTTTGCCGCGGAAACGCCGCGAAAACGTGGCACTTTAGTGGCTTCTGGCCACGCGCTTTGGCGCGTGGCCTCTCCTGGTCCGTCCATCTGGGCGCCTGCTTCTAGAAGTTCGATCCTGGCTCTAAATATTGGGATATGGATATAACTTGGAAATCAAGTTATCTAGATTTTGTATTCTCCCAATCTCTTTTAAACGAATTTCCTTCTCATCTTTGGCTTTTATGCTCATCCTGCAAGAGTTTAGGGTTGGGTAGAATTCTATCCTTCCCTCAACTTTAATAATTGCAACTTTAGCCCTTGTATATTTGCACTTTGACAATCTGATATTTGCACTTTGACTCTTGGGCTTCAAATATGGGCTTTTGGGCTTCATTAGGCTTTATTTATTATAAACATAATAATTCGAGGCCTGCACACAATAAATTACAAATTATTAATAAATGTGCAGAATTAAATGAATAAATATGAAAATGTGATGGTAAATATGATGATAAAAATGCACTTTTGACTACCAATCATCTGCAGATTTAAATCGGTCTTTAACCGCACTTAATAGTTCAGATGCAATAGTTGTAGGAGGGGAGTGAAGTCTTGATGTTATTAGCTATGGTCATCTTTATGAACATGAGACTGAGTCTATTAGACCTTTCCCAAGCTTTGGCATGGCTGACCTGTTCTGCTGTACTCTCAGCAGTTACTTCATCAGGTTTATCAACTATTAAAGCCATGTCTAGGTCCAAAACACCCAGTGTAAACTGTACATGTTCAAACCACTCTGAGAAGTTTGTACCATCCAAGGCCGGAATGCTGGTGGCATGAGTGTGAAGGGAAGTAGGGACGTTCACTGAAACATAATAGGACATTGCTCACATTAGGGCCACTAATCAATACATCAACTTTAAATTAATTAAGATGAACTATTGATATCACTTTGATTTCTCCTTTGGGCGAAACCTAAGCATATCTAGTGTTCACTCTTTAGGTGAGAACTTTTATCACCTATGTAGGTCTAATATAATTTATGTCACTTAGTTAGTAAGTCATGTTACCTTTGGGTATCCAATTCCACACCACTAAGTTACATAAATTACATTATCCTACCCCGGTTCATAATTATTTGAAAGAGACTTTCCTTTGGGCCAGTCCCAATCTCCTAACTAGAACCGCCATCGAGAATATTATTGTCTTTTATGTCTTCCTCATTGACAAGTCTTTTATTCAGTTGTATATTCATAAGGTTTACTAACATAGGTCACTTTGGCAACTACTAAATCAATAAGCCTTATGAATACTAAACTAACCAATAATATTCTCTAATCTTTTATTTGAGTAAAGCCATAATACCTCAATACATTACTTGACCAAGCATCAATCAATATTAACACAACAACTTAAATGTGTAATATACATTAATGATTGAATATTAACAAGTATTAGTCGACTACAAGGAAAGATTAGTCGACTTGGGTCAAGTCAAGTCGACTACACATTAGGTCTAGTCGACTAGTGCAAAAGAAAATTAGTCGACTATACCATATTATTAGTCGACTACAAACTTTATTAGTCGACTTCACATTTAATTAGTCGACTCCTGAATCCAACAGAAAGTTCTCAACTTTCGGGTCACCGAATTAGTCGACTTGGAAATATGATTAGTCGACTATACCCTAATTAGTCGACTAGTCATAAAATCAACTAAAAATCTAGTCGACTCCTGCGGCAAACAGAGACTTTAAAACTTTCTGGAAAAGGGAATTAGTCGACTATACGATGGGATTAGTCGACTAATAGTCGACGAAGCAGTTATCAAAGGCAGTTTCTGCTTAGTCGATTTTAATCCCAAAATTATCAAAAATTAGGGTTTTCAATTCCTTTGATTTTGATCCCAATTTAATTGCATAATTAGAGGAATATGAACATGATATTAGGGCTATTAAATCCTCTACAAATTCTACAATTAAAAGATCAAAAATTCGATTTTATGAATTGTTAATCAAAAACCCTAACTTTCCATAATTCCTAAATTCAAGATGTATTGATTCTTTAAACACGGCTCTGATACCAAATGTTGGAAATTAAATTGATTTAATGCGGAATAATAGCCATGGATCAAGAATCATATACATCTCAAGGGAATTAAATTCATGTAAATAACTTAATACATGATACATACCTGAAGCCATTGATTGAGATGAAGGTTGAAGATCCTTGTGATGAATGGAAGAAGAAGACCTTGATTTGATCCTGCAAACCCTAATGCAAATAGACCGCTTTTCTCTGTCTCCTTGTCCTTTCACAAAACCCTTCTTTTCTTTTCTGATGGAGAGACTCTAAAAATATGAGCGTGAGTTTTGTTTTCTTTTCAGGAGGAGAAAAGTGGGTCGCACATTTGCACATAAGTCCCTTGAAAATAAACCTTTCCATCATGGTACCCTTTATATCTTCAAGAGACCATATAACTATATAAATGTGACTATAATATGGGCATCCTCAATATCAGTCAACTTTAATAGGAATTCAATGCAAATAATCAAGGTTAAGTGGGCCACCTTTATATGAGATTAACACTCCAAGCTAAGTATCAAAGAACGGGGCTTCGAGCAACATCTGATATAGATTCAATTTCTCAACTGGAGTTGTGAAGAAGGAGATGAAGAAGACGACTGTGTATTTCAGTTAATTTGTTTGAGAGTTATTGTGTGTGGGTTTGAATAAATTTATTTTCAGAATAAGTCCACTACAATAGGTAACTGAACAAGGCCTAGTCTATCACGTCGAGCCTGAATCCAATAAGTAAAGAATATTATTTTCTTCTGTTGTCATGTAAAGAGACTACAAGAGCGAGCTGAGCACTCTCTTCTCTTTTTTCAGCTTAATATCCTGATATTTTATTCTTCATAAATTGATCTCTATATAGAGAAAACTGGGAGCTCTCAGATTCACCCACTTCTATCTCAAAACCATAATTCTCTCTCTTTGGTTGCAAGTTCTCCACGTTAATCTTTGATTTTAGATTGAGATGAACCCAAAGGACCGCCACAAGCATGTTCTGGCAATTGTCGAGGTGGGGGCTGCAACAATGGTATCAGAGTGCCAGCTTGTGATGAACTCGAGAAAGTCGATGACAATCCTGAAGAGAAGATCAACTTATTTGGATCAGTTGTACGTCCTAGTTGTTGGAGTTATGAATTAATGCAAAACCAAACCTGAAGCTTATTGACTCTACCAATAAATTTAAGTAAAACATATAGTATATTTACTAAGAGAGTTTTGTGAGGTTATTAAAACATGTATTTATTATATTGAAACTCCATTGTATACAAATCCTATATAAGGATCGTATGGTTGTGTTGTAATGTATAAGAAAAGAAGAAAAATAAAAGAAAGCAAAGCAAAGCAAAGAATTGCAGAGCTTAGTTTGGGTGAATTTATTTTGGAGGTACTAAAAGGGTAGCAACCCAGTACTCAAGAGTGTTTGGAGTTAGCAAACATCCATCGTCTCTTCACTTGCCTGTCCCCCATCCCAACAATTGGTATCAGAGCCATTTTATTCTTTTCTTCTATTCTATTCTCCTCATGGCCTCCACCAATAACCTTGTCAATCCTCAAGTACCCAAATTATCAAAGGATAATTATGAGAGTTGGTCAATTCAAATGAAAGCTCTATTTGGTTCTCAAGAGTTGTGGGAGCTGATCATTGATGGGCTCAAAGAACCCACACCGGAGGTAGAAGCCACCTACACCACCGAAGAGAAGAAGGCTCTTAAAGAGCAAAGAAAGAAGGATAGCAAGGCTCGTTTTCTACTCTATCAAGGGTTGGACGAGTCTACCTTCGAGAGAGTTGCCGAAGCAACAACAAGCAAGGAAGCATGGGAAATCCTTACTACCATCTACAAAGGAGTCGAGCGGGTGAAGCGAATTCGCCTCCAAACTTTGAGGGGTGATCTTGAAGCCGCTCAAATGAAAAATGAAGAAAAAATCTCTGATTATTATTCACGATTACTTCTAATTGTGAATAAAATGAGGAGAAATGGAGAGAAGATGGAGGACATCCAAGTGATGGAGAAATTACTCCGGTCCCTCACATCTAAGTTCGAGCACGTGGTGACGGCAATTGAGGAGTCCAAGAATTTGGAGGAGATCTCAATAGAGGAGCTTTTGGGATCTCTCCAAGTTCATGAGCAGCGCATGCAAAAGAAGACCGGTTCCATAATTTTGGAACAAGCATTAGAGTCAAAACTGACTCTAAATGATCGAGGCTCACATAGTAGAGGTCGTGGTCGTGATAGAGGTAGGGGACGTGGTCCCCAACAACGAACCACTCAAAATAAAGTGGAGTTCCAAAGCTTCAGAGGTCGAGGACGAAGCAACCGGGGAAGATTTACATCTGGACGTGATAACAATAAGAACGTCCAATGCTACAACTGTCAAAAATTTGGACACTATGCCTCGGATTGCTGGCACAGGACTGAAGATCTTACCAATTTCATCGAAGCAACAAATGATGTGGGTAATAACTCTACTCTTCTTCTTACTCATAATGATTCAAGTGTTCAGAATGATGTTTGGTACCTTGACTCGGGTGCTAGCAACCACATGTGCGGGAAGAAAAAATTATTCATGGAACTCGCAGAAGGAGTTCATGGAAGTGTGAGCTTGGGAGATTCTTCAAAACTCCCTGTTGAAGGCAAAGGGAAGATCAAAATCTACCAAAAGGATGGTAAGCCCGAGTATATTTTCGATGTTTATTATATTCCTAACATGAATAGTAATATTCTCAGCATCGGTCAATTACTCGAAAAAGGATATAAAGTATATATGGAGAACAACCATCTTTGGTTGCAAAATGCAAAAGGAGGCCTCATAACTTGTGTTAAGATGACAAGGAACCGCATGTTTCCCTTGCATCTAAACACGAAAGTTGAAAAGTGTTTTCAAGGACTCGTGAAGAATGAGTCATGGAGGTGGCATCTTCGTTTCGGCCATCTAAATTTCAACAGTCTGAAGTTACTATCTACAGCTGGCATGGTACGAGGTTTACCAAAAATCGATCCACCAAGTCATACCTGTGAAGTTTGCATAATTGGCAAGCAAGCACGACTTCCTTTTCCCAGTGGAAAGTCGTGGAGAGCGAAAGCACCATTGCAACTTGTTCACACTGACATCTGCGGACCACTAGATCCTGTCTCTTTAGGAGGTAACAAATATTTTATTACCTTCATTGATGATTTCAGTAGAAAGTTGTGGGTCTACATTCTTAAAGAAAAGTCTGCTGCCTTTACTATCTTCAAGAACTTCAAAGCTCTTGTTGAAGCGGAAAGTGGCCACAAGCTAATAACTCTCCGATCTGATCGAGGTGGTGAGTACACCTCAAATCTGTTTCAAGAATGTAGCACCCTGTACCCGGGATACGTACCCAGATACGTGTCCCAAATTTTTTTCGACCATATTGCTCATTTTTCTTCTTGTATGTGTTCATGAGTTGTGATGCTTAGTTTATTGAGTACCAGATCTGAATTTTCAGACCCAGAGTAAGCCCTGACCCGGACCGGGGAACCGATACCAGCCAATAGCCCGATTTGACTTTCTGGTAGTCCGATTGGACCATTTTCAGTTTCAGAGACTGTTTTCTAATATTTTAGATTTTTCATGATTTTTTGGAATTTTCTGAAATTTCTCTGCAAAATCTCCAAAACCGGTGTCGGTCGGCATCGCTGACTGATTCCTGGATTTTTAGTTTTCAAATGGGATTGAATTTTCAAAAACGGCTTTCACGGTACATCTTAGAATATCATTTTCTAGCTAAAAACATTTTTTTGGGATTTTTCAAAATTTATCAAAATTTGACCAATCCTGGTGTCGGCCGGTATCGCCGGAAGATTCCAGGATTTTTATTTTGAAAACTACACTATATTTTTCAAATCCGATTTCACCAAACATCTTAGAATAATATTTACTATTTTTGAGAATTTTTCGGAAGGATTCTGAAACAGTCAAATTTTCGCCTTATTAAAATAATAATAAAATTTGCCGTCCTTTCTTTTTCTTGCTTTTACCTCTCAAATCCTCTACTTATTACTTCCAGAATATTATACCAATTTTATTATCTAATAAAATATTTATTTATAAATTTTTAACTATTTTTAATCATTTCCTTTTAATTTTTCCATTTTCTTTTCTTTTTCTTTCTTTTTCTTCTTTCTTTTCTTCTCCTTCACTCCAACACCATTCCCTGCAACTCCCAACAGCGGCTGCAGCAGGGAGCAGTCCATCATGGACTGAGCAAGATTTTTTCCTCACTCCATCTCCCTTAATCATCTCTAATCATATCTATTTTAATCATTTTCCCTTTTATCTTCTCTCCTTAAAATACCTCCTTCATTTTAACTTCATCTTCAACCCAACAACTCAACTCCCACTCACGCACACCACCTCCACCATCACCACCGTCGCCCTAGCCGCCGCCCAAGTCGCCGCCACCGCGCTCCCCACCACCCCACAACACTCCTCCACTTCCAACAACCCCAAACTCCACCTCCTCCACCTTCAATTTCACCATAACCCATCTCATCTCCACCTTCAATTTTTCCAAAATTCCCCATCTCCACCAACAATTTCACCACCATAACTACTCCATCACCACCTCCTCCACCTCCTCCAACTTCCCACCACCACCAAACATCATCACCACCACCACAACCACCACCACCACCATCACCACCATCAACATAACAACAACAACAACAACAACAACAACAAACACACCTCCTCCCCCTCTTCCACCCGCGCGCGCAGAGCTCCCCGGCGGCGCCGCCGCCGCCCCAGGGCCGCCGCGGCGGCCGGCCGACCACCGGCCACCCACCTCCTCCTCCTTCTTTCTTTCTTTTTCTTTCTTTCTTTCTTCCAACTCTCTCTCTCTCTCTCTCTCTCTCTCTCTCTCTCTCATTCCCTAAAAAACAAAAAGATTCCCACTTTCCAAAAATACCCCCATCACTTTCCTCAAACTACATCACTATATTTACATCCCCTACCCTCCTCCTTTAAATCCCAATTCATTTCAAAAATAAATCATATTTTCCCTCCCTTTCTTTTTCCCTTTTTTTTTTTTCCTACAAATTTCTCTCTCATCTCTCTCTCCTCTCCCATTCCCTCTTTAATATTTATAAATATTTATAATTATATATTTTAATATATAAATTGTGGGCTAAAGGTTTACTTGGACGGTTCGCCGATTCCCAGATTCTAACCGGTATTTTACCCGGTTTCAGGCGAGTACAACTTTATTTTTAACATGCCTCTACTTTAATATTATGCGAGCATTTTTAATATATTTAAAAATAAATACTCTTGTATTTTAAGCATGGAATGGGGATGTGGATATGTTAGCATGCTTAGTATTTAATACCGAAAATTTGATATCATGCTATGTAAATGAATATATGATGTTGCACTCGGTATTTACCCGACCTTGGACATGTTATGCCTGATACGTGATTTAGGATACCGACACTTAGCATGTTACACTAGGGATGTAATTTTTATCACCGGCACTTGATATTTACACCGGTACACAATAATTGACACCGATATTGCCATGCTGTATTTGACACCGACATCTTTCATGCTATATTTGGTACTGATACATGACATGCTATATGTGATATGTGACACCTGGTATTGATACTTGCCATACTATGTTTGACATATGATACCCGGCTCTGATACTTGTCTTGCTACATTGACCACTTGACATTGGACCCTGATACTTGATACTTGACGCTTGTTCTTGACATACGGTATATGCTATACTTTCATATGGTATAAATGTTTAGACCTGACATCATGATTCTTGACCGGATATTACCACCCCTGATACCGGATTATATGACATATACATGACTATCACTATTACGGGGACATGACATGATTATTATATTATTACCAGATATTTGGTACTCCTGAGCTCCTGTACTCCTGTATACTTGAACCCCTGAAATAGGGAGGCTCCTGACATTACACCTGTATTATACTACTGTTGACCCCGTAATAGGATAATCATGGATATTGTACATTTGTGGACACCCCGTGAACATTATTATTTGAGACTCTGTCATATGTAAACAACTTACACCGGGATGGGGGAAATTGATGGGTAACGATATAGTTTCTGTGTTTATGGTGGCCATACATATGTTGTACAACTTCCTGTTAGATTCGACCTGGATGGCCACCAGGCGTTTCTGAGGGGTGTACTGGCACCCCTACCCCCTTGCCTGCCTGTCCGGGTGTGCTATAATCCCCTTGGTATATCCTGTGGGGAACGGTGACACTCTATTCCTGTTCGGGTGTATTATAAGACCTTCGGGCATATAGTAAATCCCGGTGCCTAGCGGTACGTTCCGGTTCAGCGCCGGATAATCCTGGACCGTTGTCCGGGCATGCACGGGACCCATTATAAACATGGTTCGTCGCTCCCCATCAATTTCCAATAACCAACCTCGCTAGATTTGTATGCGAAAGTATATGGCACCGGTCATATACCAAACATACAAATTGAACGAGTTAATAATAATAACCTAATAAATTGACTTCATGCATTCTGTGTCATTTCTATACTTGTCATTTATTGTAGTTACTCCATGCTTCCTAATTTGATCACATGACATTTGACCTGATATACATGCTTTTATTTCATTCCATATAAATGCTAATGTCATTTTTATATCTCACTATTTATTGTGATATTTCCTGCTTATTGATTAGGGTACATTATACTTGTCTTGATGCACTTGCTATTATTTGTACTTACCATTGGGTTTTTCTTGTACTCGCTGGGTTATTCCTAACAACCCTGGATTTGCATGTCCAGATTTAGCAGTTTGGACCGGGGTGGACCCATCGGCCGAGGATCAGGCCTATCTTGAGGAGCAGGCAGATCAGCAGTAGTTCCGTCCAGTCTTTTCTCCCCACTCGCGAGATCCCCTTTCTAGCTCGTGAGTTATTATCTGTTGTTTTCTGCACAGTCTACTTTCATGTTATCTAGTGATGTAATATTGATGTAATATTATATCACTGTTTGTGATGACTCAGTACTTGTATAAATTATGTTGGAATGTATAATACCACGTATTTCCGCACTATGATATCTGTGTTGTGTTGTATTGATGCTTAGCGTACATACGTGATGGTACCATCGCCCTGCGTATGTACGTCGCAGTGGCGTCTCCGTACCCGCCAGGATCGGGGCGCCACAGGTTGGTATCAGAGCCTAGGCTCTCACACCTTCAGTACAGCCAGTCTGCAAGTTAATGTTGAATTAATTTGCGGCTGAGTCACACGAGTCTTTGTTATACATTCCAATCACAAGTACGAAGTTATCAATTCCTTTCTTGAAATCCATCCTTGATTCCTGAAATCTCATATTCTGTCATCTTTCCAGCTCCTCTCGGCTCGAATATGGAGAGACGGGGGACACGAAACGGTCCCAGCACTTCCCGGGAAGGTTCGAATGGGGAGAATGACATGATGAGGCTACTCCAGGGGATGATGGATAGCCAGCAGCAGCAGGTGGAGCTCCTACGTCAAGGATTGCTGACTGCACCCCGAGAGCAGAGGCCGGGAACTATATCGGATTTCAGGAGGCTGCAGCCAGCAGAGTTCTCGGGCACGGAGAAGCCCTTGGATGCAGAGCAATGGTTGATCGATATGACCGATCTCCTGAAGGCGGCCAGGATTCCTGCTGAGAATCAAGTAGAAGTGGCCAAGATCCAGCTGAAGGATGTGGCGAGGACTTGGTGGCTTGCTGAAGAGGCGAGGCTGGAGAAGCCTATCTCTTGGGATCAGTTTTCGAAGGGGTTCTACGAGAGATTTTTCCCTGCGACTGCTCAGAAGGAGATGGAGGAGCAGTTCATCAGACTGCAGCAGTGGAATCGGTCAGTGGATGAGTATGCCGCTGAATTTCTGAGGCTTAGTCGGTTTGCACCATATATGGTGGCCGACGAGGAGAAGAGAGCTAGCAGATTTCAGCAAGGACTGAGGGTGGACATCCAGATGATGCTTATACCCCACCAGCTGAAGACGTACTCCCAGGTCCTTTCCATTGCCCGTGATGTGGAGCAGGGGTTGGAGAAGAAGAGGAGGATTGAGCTACAGTACAAGCTAATGAAGCGCCAGTTCCAGCAGGTGCACAGGGGGAACCCAGTCAGAGCTCTTGGTGCCCCAGTGGCCAAGCGACCTTTTCGGCCTCCTCCTCAGCAGCTTGTGTGTGGGTACTGCCAGAAACTCGGACACAACAGGCAGAACTGCCGTATGGCCAATGGACTGTGTCTGGCATGCGGATCCGGTAACCACTCAGTAGGAGAGTGTCCATTCAAGAGGAGCTGGAATGAAGCTCCAGCACCACCAGCACTTCCAGCACGAGTAGCACCATCAGTACCTCCAGCTCGAGCAGCTCCCCCAGCACTTTCAGCACCCCCGATGAGGAGGAATCCAGGACCTGCAGGCAGAGGAGCTCCACTTCCTTCCCAGCGTCGGATTTTGGGTCAGGCTCAGAGGGGACCCAGGACTGGAGTAGGCCGCGGGAGAGGCCAGGCCTATAATCTGACAGCAGAGGAAGCCGAGGCATCAGGAGAAGTGGTGGCAGGTACAATTTTGGTCCACTCAGTTCCAGTCTTATCACTTTTTGACTCCGGTGCATCACACTGCTTCATATCCAGTAGATTTACTGCCTTGCATTCTATACCCCTAGTCTGTATGAGTGACCAATGGGAAATTAGTACGGGGAATGGGGTAGTTATAACTAACAAGATTTGCAAGGGGTGCAATGTGGAGTTATGTGGTAGGAAGTTAGAAGCCGACTTGTTCGTACTGGACACTGGAGGGTACGAGGTGATCCTAGGCATGACTTGGCTCAGTAAGTATCATGCGGTGATCGACTGTCGGGAGAAGAAGGTGATCTTCAGGATTCCACACCAACCGGAGTTTCAGTTCTTTGGAGAACGCAAGTCCTTCCGGAAGGAAGATCAACTGGAGTGTGCCACTGCTGAAGAGAAGAGGACGGTGACAGTGTGGAATGAATTCCCAGATGTATTTGAGGAGATATCAGGGCTTCCACCTGATAGAGTTGTGGAGTTCTCTATTGACCTTATTCCAGGAGCAACTCCCATCTCTAAAGCACCGTACCGGATGGCGCCAACAGAATTAGCTATATTGAAGGAGCAGCTGCTGGAGTATTCGAGCAAGGGTCTGATTAGACCGAGTACTTCACCTTGGGGAGCACCGGTGCTGTTGGCGAATAAGAAGGATGGTGGTAAGAGGCTGTGCATTGATTACAGAGAGTTGAACAAGGTCACCATCAAGAATAAGTACCCTTTGCCGAGGATTGATGATCTCTTTGATCAACTTCATGGGGCCCAGGTATTCTCGAAGTTAGATCTGCAGTCGGGGTACCACCAGTTGAAGGTGAAGAAGGAAGATATCCAGAAGACGGCGTTCAGGACTCGGTATGGTCATTACGAGTTCTTGGTTATGCCCTTTGGAGTTACAAATGCCCCAGCAGTCTTCATGGACTTGATGAATAGGATCTTCTCACCCTATCTGGACAAGTTTATTTTGGTGTTCATTGATGATATCCTGGTCTATTCCAAGAATGAAGAGGAGCATGCGGAGCATCTGAGGATTGTGCTACAGACTCTCCGACTGGAGCAGCTTCATGCCAAGCTTAGCAAGTGCGAGTTCTGGCTGAAGAGTATAGCATTCTTGGGTCATATTGTTTCTGAGGAAGGAATCTTGGTGGATCCCAGCAAGATTCAGGCGGTGAAGGACTGGCCGACTCCGAAATCCGTGACAGAGATCAGAAGCTTCATCGGACTAGCTGGATATTACCGAAGATTCGTGCAGGACTTCTCGAAGATTGCAGCTCCATTGACCAAGCTGACTAGGAAGGGAGAGAAGTACATATGGACTGAGGAGTGTAAGTCTGCTTTTGAGGAGTTGAAGAACAAGTTGATTTCAGCTCCAATCTTGAAGACACCCTCAGGGACAGGAGGTATGGTTGTGTACTGTGATGCTTCAGGGAAGGGCCTTGGATGCGTATTGATGCAGCATGGACATGTAGTGGCTTATGCATCCAGGCAGTTAAAGCCTCATGAGAAGAATTACCCAACGCATGATCTAGAGCTGGCAGCTGTGATCTTTGCGTTGAAGATTTGGAGGCATTATCTGCTAGGTGACCGAGTGTTGATATACACAGATCACAAGAGCCTGAAGTACATTTTCACTCAGAAGGAGTTGAACATGAGGCAGAGGCGATGGCTTGAGCTGATGGCAGATTATGACATAGACCTGCAGTACCATCCTGGCAAGGTTAATGTTGTGCCAGATGCCCTGAGTAGAAGACCTGAAGCCAACATGGTTATGATGCTCACTCAGCAGAAGGAGTTACTCAGAGAGATGGAGCGGCTAGATTTGATGGTGATCCGAAGGACCAGTGGACCTGTGCAGATGATGGCATTCCAGATTCAGCCGACACTGATGGAAGAGATCAGAGAAGCTCAGAAAGAAGATCCTAGGTTGCTGAAATTCAGAGAGCAAGTGGAAGCAGGGCTGAGGTCAGATGTTTGCATTCATCCTGATGGTGCACTTTATTTCAGGGGTAGAATTTGTGTGCCTCAAGGGGAGATTAGACAGAAGATCTTAGCTGAGGCCCACAGCTCAGCTTACTCTATACACCCTGGAGGAACCAAGATGTATCAGGATCTGAAGCAACATTTCTGGTGGAATGCGATGAAGAGGGAGATCGCACAATATGTGGCGAAGTGTCTAGTGTGTCAGCAAGTGAAGGCCGAACACCAGAGACCAGCAGGATTACTACAGCCTTTGCCAATACCAGAATGGAAGTGGGAACATGTTACTATGGATTTTGTCACCGCTCTACCCCGCAGTCCAAAGGGAACAATGCAGTATGGGTAGTTGTTGACCGTCTCACTAAGTCAGCACATTTCATACCTTTCAGAGTGGGACAATCTACAGAGCTTCTGGCAGACAAGTACATGAAGGAGATTGTTCGACTGCATGGAGTTCCTGTCAGTATCGTGTCGGACAGAGACACGAGGTTCAGATCTCACTTCTGGGAGAGTCTTCAAGAGAGTCTGGGGACCCGTCTGAAGTTCAGCACATCTTATCATCCTGAGACAGATGGGCAGTCCGAGCGGACCATTCAGATCCTAGAAGACATGTTGAGGGCTTGCATGATAGACTTCAAGGGATCGTGGGAAGACCATCTACATTTGGCAGAGTTTTCCTACAATAACAGCTATCAGGCGAGCATCAAGATGGCTCCTTTTGAAGCCCTGTACGGCAGGAGATGCAGATCACCATTGTGTTGGGATGAAGTTGGTGAGAGGAGGCATTTGGGACCAGATGTGATAGTACAGGCAGTGGACAAGACCAGGACTATCCAAGAGCACCTTCGTGCAGCCCAGGACAGACAGAAGAGTTGGGCAGATTCCAATAGAAGACCGTTGGAGTTCCAGGTGGGAGAGAGCATGTGTTTCTGAAGATATCTCCGACCAAGGGAGTGATCAGGTTTGGTGCACGTGGGAAGCTGAGTCCGAGGTATATTGGCCCGTTTGAGATATTGGATCGAGTGGGAGAAGTGGCCTACAGATTGGCACTACCACCATCATTGGAAGGAGTGCACAATGTTTTCCATGTGTCGCAGCTGAGGAGATACATCAGGGATGAGAGCCATGTGTTGGATCATTCAGAGTTGGAGTTGCAGCCAGATCTGTCATATATTGAGCAACCAATGGCTATTGTGGACAGAAGTGTCAAGACCCTGAAGAACCGGACCATCCCGTTGGTGCTTGTTTCATGGAACAGGCATAGTCCGGGAGAAGCAACTTGGGAGCGGGAGGACGTCATTCGTGATCGTTACCCGCATCTGTTTGAGCCTTGAGTGGTAATATTCTCTTGTACTCCATTCTTGTCTTATCAATTCATCATTTCCATGTTCATCTCTTTCCTCATAGAAATTTCGAGGACGAAATTTTTGTTAGGTGGGTAGATTGTAGCACCCTGTACCCGGGATACGTACCCAGATACGTGTCCCAAATTTTTTTCGACCATATTGCTCATTTTTCTTCTTGTATGTGTTCATGAGTTGTGATGCTTAGTTTATTGAGTACCAGATCTGAATTTTCAGACCCAGAGTAAGCCCTGACCCGGACCGGGGAACCGATACCAGCCAATAGCCCGATTTGACTTTCTGGTAGTCCGATTGGACCATTTTCAGTTTCAGAGACTGTTTTCTAATATTTTAGATTTTTCATGATTTTTTGGAATTTTCTGAAATTTCTCTGCAAAATCTCCAAAACCGGTGTCGGTCGGCATCGCTGACTGATTCCTGGATTTTTAGTTTTCAAATGGGATTGAATTTTCAAAAACGGCTTTCACGGTACATCTTAGAATATCATTTTCTAGCTAAAAACATTTTTTTGGGATTTTTCAAAATTTATCAAAATTTGACCAATCCTGGTGTCGGCCGGTATCGCCGGAAGATTCCAGGATTTTTATTTTGAAAACTACACTATATTTTTCAAATCCGATTTCACCAAACATCTTAGAATAATATTTACTATTTTTGAGAATTTTTCGGAAGGATTCTGAAACAGTCAAATTTTCGCCTTATTAAATAATAATAAAATTTGCCGTCCTTTCTTTTTCTTGCTTTTACCTCTCAAATCCTCTACTTATTACTTCCAGAATATTATACCAATTTTATTATCTAATAAAATATTTATTTATAAATTTTTAACTATTTTTAATCATTTCCTTTTAATTTTTCCATTTTCTTTTCTTTTTCTTTCTTTTTCTTCTTTCTTTTCTTCTCCTTCACTCCAACACCATTCCCTGCAACTCCCAACAGCGGCTGCAGCAGGGAGCAGTCCATCATGGACTGAGCAAGATTTTTCCCTCACTCCATCTCCCTTAATCATCTCTAATCATATCCATTTTAATCATTTTCCCTTTTATCTTCTCTCCTTAAAATACCTCCTTCATTTTAACTTCATCTTCAACCCAACAACTCAACTCCCACTCACGCACACCACCTCCACCATCACCACCGTCGCCCTAGCCGCCGCCCAAGCCGCCGCCACCGCGCTCCCCCCACCACCCACAACACTCCTCCACTTCCAACAACCCCAAACTCCACCTCCTCCACCTTCAATTTCACCATAACCCATCTCATCTCCACCTTCAATTTTTCCAAAATTCCCCATCTCCACCAACAATTTCACCACCATAACTACTCCATCACCACCTCCTCCACCTCCTCCAACTTCCCACCACCACCAAACATCATCACCACCACCACAACCACCACCACCACCATCACCACCATCAACATAACAACAACAACAACAACAACAACAACAACACACCTCCTCCCCCTCTTCCACCCGCGCGCGCGCAGAGCTCCCCGGCGGCGCCGCCGCCGCCCCAGGGCCGCCGCGGCGGCCGGCCGACCACCGGCCACCCACCTCCTCCTCCTTCTTTCTTTCTTTCTTTTTTCTTTCTTTCTTTCTTCCAACTCTCTCTCTCTCTCTCTCTCTCTCTCTCTCTCTCTCATTCCCTAAAAAACAAAAAGATTCCCACTTTCCAAAAATACCCCCATCACTTTCCTCAAACTACATCACTATATTTACATCCCCTACCCTCCTCCTTTAAATCCCAATTCATTTCAAAAATAAATCATATTTTCCCTCCCTTTCTTTTTCCCTTTTTTTTTTTTCCTACAAATTTCTCTCTCATCTCTCTCTCCTCTCCCATTCCCTCTTTAATATTTATATAAATATTTATAATTATATATTTTAATATATAAATTGTGGGCTAAAGGTTTACTTGGACGGTTCGCCGATTCCCAGATTCTAACCGGTATTTTACCCGGTTTCAGGCGAGTACAACTTTATTTTTGACATGCCTCTACTTTAATATTATGCGAGCATTTTTAATATATTTAAAAATAAATACTCTTGTATTTTAAGCATGGAATGGGGATGTGGATATGTTAGCATGCTTAGTATTTAATACCGAAAATTTGATATCATGCTATGTAAATGAATATATGATGTTGCACTCGGTATTTACCCGACCTTGGACATGTTATGCCTGATACGTGATTTAGGATACCGACACTTAGCATGTTACACTAGGGATGTAATTTTTATCACCGGCACTTGATATTTACACCGGTACACAATAATTGACACCGATATTGCCATGCTGTATTTGACACCGACATCTTTCATGCTATATTTGGTACTGATACATGACATGCTATATGTGATATGTGACACCTGGTATTGATACTTGCCATACTATGTTTGACATATGATACCCGGCTCTGATACTTGTCTTGCTACATTGACCACTTGACATTGGACCCTGATACTTGATACTTGACGCTTGTTCTTGACATACGGTATATGCTATACTTTCATATGGTATAAATGTTTAGACCTGACATCATGATTCTTGACCGGATATTACCACCCCTGATACCGGATTATATGACATATACATGACTATCACTATTACGGGGACATGACATGATTATTATATTATTACCAGATATTTGGTACTCCTGAGCTCCTGTACTCCTGTATACTTGAACCCCTGAAATAGGGAGGCTCCTGACATTACACCTGTATTATACTACTGTTGACCCCGTAATAGGATAATCATGGATATTGTACATTTGTGGACACCCCGTGAACATTATTATTTGAGACTCTGTCATATGTAAACAACTTACACCGGGATGGGGGAAATTGATGGGTAACGATATAGTTTCTGTGTTTATGGTGGCCATACATATGTTGTACAACTTCCTGTTAGATTCGACCTGGATGGCCACCAGGCGTTTCTGAGGGGTGTACTGGCACCCCTACCCCCTTGCCTGCCTGTCCGGGTGTGCTATAATCCCCTTGGTATATCCTGTGGGGAACGGTGACACTCTATTCCTGTTCGGGTGTATTATAAGACCTTCGGGCATATAGTAAATCCCGGTGCCTAGCGGTACGTTCCGGTTCAGCGCCGGATAATCCTGGACCGTTGTCCCGGGCATGCACGGGACCCATTATAAACATGGTTCGTCGCTCCCCATCAATTTCCAATAACCAACCTCGCTAGATTTGTATGCGAAAGTATATGGCACCGGTCATATACCAAACATACAAATTGAACGAGTTAATAATAATAACCTAATAAATTGACTTCATGCATTCTGTGTCATTTCTATACTTGTCATTTATTGTAGTTACTCCATGCTTCCTAATTTGATCACATGACATTTGACCTGATATACATGCTTTTATTTCATTCCATATAAATGCTAATGTCATTTTTATATCTCACTATTTATTGTGATATTTCCTGCTTATTGATTAGGGTACATTATACTTGTCTTGATGCACTTGCTATTATTTGTACTTACCATTGGGTTTTTCTTGTACTCGCTGGGTTATTCCTAACAACCCTGGATTTGCATGTCCAGATTTAGCAGTTTGGACCGGGGTGGACCCATCGGCCGAGGATCAGGCCTATCTTGAGGAGCAGGCAGATCAGCAGTAGTTCCGTCCAGTCTTTTCTCCCCACTCGCGAGATCCCCTTTCTAGCTCGTGAGTTATTATCTGTTGTTTTCTGCACAGTCTACTTTCATGTTATCTAGTGATGTAATATTGATGTAATATTATATCACTGTTTGTGATGACTCAGTACTTGTATAAATTATGTTGGAATGTATAATACCACGTATTTCCGCACTATGATATCTGTGTTGTGTTGTATTGATGCTTAGCGTACATACGTGATGGTACCATCGCCCTGCGTATGTACGTCGCAGTGGCGTCTCCGTACCCGCCAGGATCGGGGCGCCACAAAGAATATTGCAGGGAGCAAGGCATAAAGAGGCAATTTACTACTGCCTACACACCACAGCAAAATGGCATCGCAGAAAGAAAGAACCGCACCATTCTTGACATGACAAGAACCATGCTTAAAGAAAAGGGGCTGCCGAAGCAGTTCTGGGCGGAAGCTGTGGCGTGTTCAACTTACTTGCTAAATCGGTGCCCGACGAAGCAAGTGAAGGGTAAGACTCCTCAAGAGGCATGGAGCGGTTACACGCCTAATGTCGCACACCTACGAATTTTTGGGTGTATTGCATATGCTCAAGTACCTGAAGTCAGAAGAAAGAAGCTTGACAATCATGGTGAAAAATGCATTTTCATCGGATATAGCGAGGAGTCGAAGGCATACAAGCTTTACAATCCACTAACTGAGAAACTAGTGGTTAGTAGAGACGTTGTTTTCAATGAAGCTGAAGCATGGAGTTGGAGTAATGAAGAGACTGTCAAAGAGCAACCCATGGTGAATGAACCTGATGAGCCCCTACAAGAGGTTCCACCACCAGCTACACCACCATCTCCTCAACATACTACACCGTCTTCTGCAAGAGGTTCTCCATCTTCTGGGGAAAGTAGTAGTAGCGAATCATCTGTGCAACGAGGTCCCATCAAAATGAGAAGCCTCAGGGAGATCTATGAGCAGATAGAAGAAGATGATGAAACTAATCTCTTCTGCTTATATGCTGATCATGAGCCTCTCACTTTCCAAGAGGCTGAGGAAGAAGATTGTTGGCGATCAGCAATGAAGGAGGAGATTCATGCCATCCAGAAGAACGACACATGGGAGTTGACAACACTTCCAAAAAGTCACAAGGCAATAGGTGTCAAATGGGTGTACAAGATCAAACGCACAGCAGATGGTGAAGTTGATCGATACAAGGCGAGACTTGTCGCGAAAGGCTACAAACAAAAGTACGGCATCGACTATGAAGAAGTCTTTGCACCAGTTGCTCGATTGGACACGGTGAGACTATTAATTTCACTTGCAGCTCATCACAGGTGGAAGATATATCATCTAGATGTCAAATCAGCTTTTCTCAATGGTATTCTTGAAGAAGAGGTGTACGTACATCAACCAGAAGGTTTTCTGATAAAAGGACAAGAAGACAAGGTTTATCGCCTGAAGAAAGCCTTGTACGGCTTAAAGCAGGCACCACGGGCGTGGAATACCCGAATTGATGGTTATCTTCATCAAAATGGCTTCACCAAATGTCCCTATGAGCATGCCATCTACATGAAGAGAACCCATCAAGGCGAATTTCTAATAATTTGTCTTTATGTTGATGATATGTTGTATACAGGAAGTAGCGCCGAAATGCTTGCTGAATTCAAGGCGGCGATGTTCAATGAATTTGAGATGACGGACAATGGACTGATGTCCTATTTTCTTGGCATCGAAGTGAAGCAGCAACAAGATGAGATATTTATATCTCAAAAGAAGTACATGAAGGAGATCTTGGAGAAATTCAAGATGAGTAACTGCAACCCAGTGAACACCCCAATAGCTACAGGAACGAAGCTATCAAGAGAAGGAAATGGAGATTTTGTAGACTCGACTCTCTTTAAAAGTCTAGTTGGTAGCCTGAGGTACTTGACGATCACAAGGCCTGATATCGTTTATGGAGTCGGACTTGTGAGTCGTTATATGGAGACGCCGAAGGAATCTCATTGGCTAGCTGCGAAGAGAATTTTAAGGTATATCAAAGGCACACTCAACCTTGGTCTATGTTATGCTTATGGTAAAACTTCAGATTTAGTAGGCTATTCAGATAGCGATCATGGAGGTAACCAAGATGAGAGAAAAAGCACCACTGGCTATGTCTTCTTTCTTGGGCCAACTGCATTTTCATGGACCTCAAAGAAGCAAGGAGTTGTGGCCTTATCTTCATGTGAAGCAGAATATGTGGCGGCTGCATCTACAGTCTGTGAAGCAATTTGGCTGAGAAATATTTTAAAGGAGCTGGATCATCCACAAGAAAGACCAACAATGATACTTGTTGACAACAAATCAGCTATACAGCTTGCAAAGGACCCAGTACACCATGGGAGGAGCAAACACATAGATACACGGTTTCATTTTCTTAGAGATCATGTAAAGAAGAAAACCATAGTACTGGAGTATTGTCATACTCTAGATCAAGTCGCAGACATATTCACCAAGCCTCTAACAACAGATGCATTCAGAAGATTAAGAGACAAGCTCGGCATGACTACGCTTCATGTTTGAGGGGGTGATTTGTTGGAGTTATGAACTTAATGCAAAACCAAACCTGAAGCTTATTGACTCTACCAATAAATTTAAGTAAAACATATAATATATTTACTAAGAGAGTTTTGTGAGGTTATTAAAACATGTATTTATTATATTGAAACTCCATTGTATACAAATCCTATATAAGGGATCGTATGGTTGTGTTGTAATGTATAAGAAAAGAAGAAAAATAAAAGAAAGCAAAGCAAAGCAAAGAATTGCAGAGCTTAGTTTGGGTGAATTTATTTTGGAGGTACTAAAAGGGTAGCAACCCAGTACTCAAGAGTGTTTGGAGTTAGCAAACATCCATCGTCTCTTCACTTGCCTGTCCCCCATCCCAACACTAGTGATCGTGATGGCCTGGTAACAACTGGAACTCTCACAAGGACCAATAACTCAGTCTCTGCTTCCAGGCCATCGAAGAGCGGGTGAACACTCGATCAATGGAGGATCTGGTGGCCAATTTTCGAGAAGAGATGATCGAAGTGTTCGATCAGTGGTGCCAAGCCCTCAGTGCTCAGCTGAAAGGCAAATGGGTGATCAGCAACGAGTAAGCTCCACCACCAGAGATGCCAAGGGTAAGCCTTGAGCATGTTGTATCAACTACTGTACCAGTGAAACCAGTGGCTGTGAACACTATAGAGATGGAGACACTTTCAGCTCGTTATCACAGAAGGGCAACTTCCAGTGGATTTGGGGGTAAATTTCCTCTCCCTAAGAAACCTAAGGTGGATATTCCAGTATTTAAGGTGATGTAATTGGTTGTATCAAATGAAGCATCTCTTTGCTATTCATGAGACCCCTTAGAAGATAGAGAAGACTCATCCCAGCTCAAGTTGAAGAATAATGAGGAAGAATCTTTGCTTTAAGTGTGATGAGAAGTACACTTTTGGGCACAAATTCAAAAATAAGAGTCTTACGCAAATTGAGTATGCTGACTCTAGTGAGGAGGAAGAAGAGGAGGTAAAAAACTCTATTGGAACATAGGGATGGGAGGAAGAATGGTGTTGCAGAACTCTCTCTTCATGCCATGGAGGGTAGTGCTTCACCAAATATTATTAAGTTGTTGGGTTAGGTGAATAGGAATATCAGTGAGTATTCTGCTTAACTCTGGTTCCACTCACAAATTCATTGATCCAAGAATGGTGCATAGAACTGGATTACAGGTAACTCCTGAGCCTTCCTTTAATGTCACAATAGCTGGAAATGATAAATTGCAGAGTGGGGGCTGTACATATTAAATGATAAATTGCAGAGTGGGAGCTGGGTAGATTGGTTGCAGACACTTAATGAGATGACTCTCAGCTTCAAGGATTAGAGTGTGAAAGCCTGAAAAGGAGGGAAGGCTTGGGAATTCAAGGGAATCCAAGTTAGAAAAATGGAACTGGTGCCTTCTGAGGTGATGGACAAAGTCATGTATCAGAGTGCTAAAGGCTGGGTGATTTATGTTTGTAGCAAGGAAGAGGTACTTCCAACAACCATGTTGGATTTAATTAACCCCAAGTTGAGTGTCTTGTTTGAGGATTTTGTTGCCATCTTTGGGGATGCAAAAGGCTTATCACCTCAGAGGTCTTATGAGCATCACATTCCCTTGATTTTAGGAGCTCAGTCAGTCAACTTAAGACACTACAGGCACTCTTGGGAGCAGAAAAAACATCACTGAGAAGATGACAGATAAGTGTTGGAGGCTGGCATCATCAGAGACAGCAAGAGTCCCTATGCTTCTCCTATTGTTCTAGTGAAGAAGGCTGATGGCACATGGAGATTATATGTGGATTACAGAACTTCAAATCAAAATATTATAAAAAAATAAGTATCCTATACCCCTCATAGATGAACTATTAGATGAATTACATGGTTCTACCATCTTCTCTAAACTTGATTTGAGAAGTGGCTATCATCAAATTAGGAAGTGTGAGGAGGGTATTCATACAATGCATTTAGAACACACCCAGGCCATTGTATACTTAGTGGTGCCTTTTGGACTTACTGATGCTTCAACTACCTGTCAAGCTTTGGTGAATGAGCTTTTTAAATTTTATCTTAGGAAATTTATACTGATCTTTTTTGATGATATTCTTATATATAATTCTGATTGGCAGGATCACCTGCAGTATATGAGACTTCTATTTTAAATTCTGCTAGATAACAAGTTATATGTCAAAAATAGCAAATGCTAGTTTGGTGTGAGGGAAGTGGAGTATCTGGGACACGTCTTTTTGCAGGAGTAGCAGTAGATAAGAGGAAGATAGAAGCAGTAATTGAATGGCATGTGCCTCTCTGAGTTTGAAGGCATTGAGAGGGTTCGTGGAGCTAACAAGTTACTAAAGAAGTTCATGAGAAGATTTAGCACTTTGGTAGATCTTTTAACTGCTTTAACTAAGAAGAATGCATTTCAGTGGTCTGAGGCAGCATAAAAAGCTTTTGTGGCATTGAAGGAATCTCTCACCTCACCTCTAGTTTTGGCCTTGCCTGACTTATACACCCCATTTGTGATTGAGTGTGATGCTTCAGCTACAAGAATTGAGGCTGTGTTGATGCAGAACAAGCACCCCATTGCATATATTAGCCATGAGCTAAACAATTCTAAGAAGGTATCTTCAGCATATGAACGGGAGATGTTAGGAACACTATTTGCTACAAAGAATTAGAGACAATATTTGTTAGGTAAAGAATTTTTCATCAAAACTTTTCACAAGCCTCTCAAATACCTACTTGAGTAGAGGCTTGAGTAGAGGCTATACACAGAGTCTCAACACACTTGGCTACTCAAGCTCCTCCATTACAAATATATGGTGGAGTGTAAGAAAGGGAAAAAAAAATGTAGGTGCAAATAATTTATCGAGGAGGGATGAAAAGGATGAAATATCTCTTCTAGTGATCATTGTAGTGGAAGCTAACTAGATTGAACAAGTAAGAGCCATGGTGAACACAGATGAGTACTTCAAAGAGTTTAATGCACAATGGTAGGCATGCAAGCTGAATCCAGGTATGTATCAGAAAAGAGGGGGCATCTTCTATTACAAAAACACGATTCTTATCAGTCCTACTTCTCCCCTCACTCAATGTTGGATGAGCATCATGACACCCAAATGGGTGTTCACTTTGGGCTGAAGAAGGTGGTCTCCTAGAGAGGACTAAAGAGAAGTGTGAGGCAGTATATAAGGCACTGTGATGTTTGCCAGAGACCCAAATATGAGATGTTCACTAGGTGGGTTGCTACGGCCAGTGTCGATCCCTGATCAAGTCTTTGAAGAAATTTCAATGGATTTTGTTGAAAGTCTGCCAAAGAGTACAAGTAATCTACTATTCTGGTAGTGTTAGATAGGCTATCCAAGTTTACACACTTTATCTCTCAGATAACCCTTCTCACCTAAGTCAGTAGTCGCAGCCTTCATTGAAAGCTTCTATAGATTGCATGGGATGCCTAAGGTGATTGTATCTGATAGAGATAGCTTGTTCACAAGTGACTTTTGGAAAAAAAAAAATTCTAGTATTTGCAAGGCTCTAGACTCCATTTCAGCACCTCCTTTCATCCTCAAACTGATGTCAGATTGAGGTTGTCAACAGATACTTGGAGACTTACTTGAGATGCTTCTGATCTCACAAGCCTCAGTTCTTGTACAATTCTAACTGCCACAACTCTACAAGGGTCTCCTTATATCAAGCATTGTATGGCAGGTTAACCCCATGATTACTTCTTATATATCCAAGAGCAGTGGAAGATAAACTAGTTGATAGGGGCATTGCATTGCAAATACTGAGAGACAATCTGGTGAAAGCTCAGGATAGAATGAAGAAGCTGGGTGATAAAAGCAAAAGTGAGAGGGAATTTGTTGAGGGGATATGATGTTCTTGCGGCTGCAACACATGCAGATCTTGTTGGAGGAGAGAGTACAGTAGAGGAAGTGAAGTCATGCCAGGTGCTGTTGAAGACTGCCAAGGAGTCTACGACGAAAGGCGACGGAACAGCAGGCAGGAAAAGAAGCAGCAGCAGAAAATTCAGAGGTCGGTCGACCGGACCGGTCGACCGACGTGCACGAAGTGCACAGGTTTGCTCCCAGGTTGCATCGGTCGACCGGACCGGTCGACTGGTTGCTTCGGTCGACCGGACCGGTCGACCGAAAAGGGTCTCTGTAAGCAACCCAACTCTCTGTTTGTTTCGGTCGACCGGCTCGGTCGACCGGAAGAGGGAGTCGGTCGACCGGTCCGGTCGACCGACAGTCGGGTTTTGGGCGAAATCTGTTGTTTCGGGAAGTTATGTATTTAAGCCCTGGTTGTAATTTTCTAGGGTTTAGTGCTTAGACAAAGTATAGCTGCGGACTCTCTTGTGTTGATAGAGATCTAGAGCTATTGTAATCCATCTTCCATAAAGAAAACTCTCTCCGTGAATTGCCCCGAGGACGTAGGCAGGTTGGCCGAACCTCGTTAGATCTGGTTTTTGTGATTGGTTGTTCTTCTAGTGTTTTTCATTGTTCTTGGTGATTGAGATCAGGTTGGATCCTCTAAGGGTTGTTGTCTCCGAGCACAACAAGTGGTATCAGAGCTCCAGGTTACGCTTGGGATATTCTGAAGATTCGAAGGGCTCCAGATCTGATCAGGTGGAGATCGTGTGTCGATCTCAGGTCAGAGGCATTGGTGTTCAAGGAGATCGTGTGTCGATCTCAGGTGGACGCAGGGAGGGCTCGTTGAATCAGGGTTGGAATAGATCTGGTGAGAAACTCAAGCTAGGGTTTCAAGGTAGAGGTAAAAATCACCTTTTTTATCTCAGAAATAGATCTATTTTGCAAGTATTTGATCTTCCGCATAGTTAGAGGGTCAAGGAAAGGATCTCAATGGCAGAGGAATCTAAGTCTGTTAAAACAATGAACAACTCCAGGATTGATGTTGTTAAGTTCAATGGAACTAACAATTTCGGGATGTGGAGGTGTGAGGTTATGGATGCATTGAATGCACAGAACCTCGAGGACACGATCCTTTTGGAGAAGAAGAAGGACACTACCACTGATGATGAGTGGGCAAAAATGAACAGGTCGGCATGTGGCCTGATTCGCTCATGTTTGTCACAAGATATTAAATATTCTGTTCAACATGAGAAGTCAGCAAAGGATATGTGGAATACCCTCGAGAAGAAGTACCTGACAAAGAGCGTGGAGTCAAGGCTGCAGCTTAAGAGCAAGCTGTATTTGTTCAGGATGCAGAGGGGAAGCACAGTAAATGAGCACCTAAACAGGTTTACAAAGCTTCTTACGGATTTGCTAAATGTGGATGCCATTATAAGTGAGGAAGACAAGTCAGTCGTTCTCCTGAACTCTCTTCCACCGGAAGAGTATGAGATATTTACAATGACATTCCTAAATGGAAGGCAAACCTTAGACTATGATGAGATATCGTCAGCACTGATGAGTTATGAGAAAAGGAAGAATGAGAAACATTCTGGGAGATCTAGTTCATCAGCAGAGGCTTTGGAGGTAAGAAGCAGGAGCTCATCAAGGAAAGGCAAGGAGGTGAGAGGAAGATCGAAGTCAAGACCGGGCTTAAGGGATCTTAAGAAAGACCAGTGCATGTATTGCAAAGAGTTTGGGCACTGGAAAGTTGACTGTCCAAAGTACAAGGGGAAGAAGAAGGAATCAAAATCTGAGACAAATCTGGCAAGAGTGACAAAGGCTGCTAGCAGTAAATCACAGGCAGAGGATTCAGATTCAGATTCTTCGGTATTCTCGTTTTCAGTTACTACTCCTGTTGTAGGGTACTCGGGGGAAAACGAGTGGATCCTGGACACAGGTGCTACATATCATGTATGCCCTAATCGAGATTGGTTTACTAGTCTTGAGAAGCTGGAGGGATGTTCGGTCGTCATGGGCGATGATCATCCATGCATCATGGAGGGTGTAGGCACAATTCCTATCAGGATGTTCGACGGGATGGTAAGGGAGCTGAAGGAAGTGAGATATGTCCCTCAGCTGAAGAGGAACTTGATCTCAGTGGGTGCTTTGGAATCATTGGGGCTCGGTGTGTCTATTAAAGAGGGTGTTCTTAAAATGACGAAGGGCTCAATGGTGGTGTTGAAGGCCAACCGCAGGAACAATTTGTATTACTTGAAGGGTAGTACAGTGACAGGGCAGGTGGCAGCTTCGACCAGTCAGAAGGAAGATCTAACCCGGCTATGGCACATGAGGCTGGGACATGCAGGGGAGAAATCTATGCAAGCTCTTGTGAAGAAAGGGCTGCTGAAGGGTGCAGAGACCTGCAAACTGGATCTGTGTGAACATTGCATCATAGGCAAGAAGACGAAGGTGAAGTTTGGTACAGCTTCACACTGCACCGAAGGCATTCTTGATTATGTTCACACGGACGTATGGGGACCCACAAAGACTGCATCAATAGGGGGAACCCATTACTTTGTGTCGTTTATCGATGATTATTCTAGGCGGTGCTGGGTGTACACCATGCGACACAAGAATGAAGTCCTAAAATTGTTTGTGAAGTGGAAGGTTAATCAGGAAAGGAGTACAGGAAGAAAAGTCAAGGTCCTTCGTTCTGACAACGGAGGAGAGTACAAGTCAGACCCTTTCCAGAAGCTATGTCTTGATGAGGGCATAGAGAGACACTTCACAGTGAGGGAAACTCCGCAACAGAATGGGGTGGCTGAAAGAATGAACCGGACTTTGCTAGAGAAAGTTCGGTGCATATTGTCGAATGCAGGATTACCAAAGAAGTTCTGGGCTGAAGCTTTGGGGTATGCATGCCATCTCGTCAACAGGTTGCCGTCATCTGCAATTGGGGGGAAGACCCCTCTTGAAGCTTGGTCAGGTAAAGCTGCAGAAGATTATGATGCGCTCCGGATATTTGGATGTCCAGTCTACTATCACGTAAAAGAAGACAAATTGGATCCGAGAGCGAAGAAAGGGGTGTTTGTTGGCTTCAAGAAGGGAACCAAGGGGTTCAAGATCTGGGACCAACAGGACAACAAATTCATAATCAGCAGAAATGTCACTTTTGATGAGGCCTCGATGATGAAGCCTACAGTCTCTCAGCAGGTGGAGACTGAGAAGACCAAGGAGCAATTGCAGCAGGTGGAGAGTGATGCAGATCCACCATCTCTAGAAGACTCAGTATCAGTGAGAATCATTCCTGAGGTGACACAGGGAGGTAATCAAGTTGCAGAAGAAGATGCTGAGGTTGTTGAAGAAGATCAGGAACAGGTTATGGATACGGTTCCAGATCCCACTGCAGTTGGAAGACCAAGGAGGAATGCCAGGAAACCTGGCTGGCTCACTACAGACATGGTGATTGCACATGCACTTCCAGTTGTTGAAGAGGCCATTCCATCTACTTTCAGGGAAGCTGAAATCAGTTCAGAAGCTGAGTTATGGAAAGGGGCCATGAATGAAGAGATGCAGTCTCTTTATAAGAACAACACATGGGAACTGACCAAGTTGCCCAAGGGGAAGAAAGCCATAGGGTGTAAGTGGGTATTTGCTAAGAAGCAGGGATCACTCCAAGAAGACAAAGTGCGCTACAAGGCAAGGCTGGTGGCTAAAGGCTACGCACAGAAAGAAGGGATCGACTACAACGAGGTGTTCTCCCCAGTTGTAAAACACTCGTCTATTCGGATCCTATTGGCCTTGGTGGCACAGAACGAGTTGGACCTTGACCAACTTGATGTGAAGACCGCCTTTCTCCACGGCGATCTTGAGGAGGAGATCTACATGACTCAGCCCACAGGTTATAAAACTGCAGGGAAAGAGGAGTTGGTATGCAAGCTGAAGAAATCACTGTACGGTTTGAAGCAGTCTCCAAGACAATGGTACAAGCGATTTGACAGCTTCATCAGGAAGAAGAGGTACACAAGAAGTCATTATGATCCATGTGTGTACTACAACAAGTTACCATCTGGTGAGTATGTCTATCTACTACTTTACGTAGATGATATGCTAATTGCTTCTAGGTCAAGATCTGCAATTGATTCTTTGAAGAAGACTTTATCGTCTGAGTTCGAGATGAAGGACCTGGGGGAAGCAAGGAAAGTATTGGGTATGGAGATCACAAGGGACAGGGAAGCTGGCAGGATTAGCTTGACTCAGAAGGGCTATCTGGAGAAGGTACTGCAGAGATTTAATATCGGGAAAGATACAAAGACTGTAAGTACACCAATGGCGCCGCACTTCAAGTTGTCAGCGAAGATGTCTCCAAGGAGTGTTCAGGAGCGTGAGCATATGACTCATGTACCATATGCCAATGCAGTGGGAAGCTTGATGTATGCAATGGTGTGTACAAGGCCGGATCTATCACAGGCAGTTTCCATGGTTAGCAGATATATGCATGATCCAGGTCAGGGTCATTGGGAAGCAGTGAAGTGGATCCTGAGGTACATCAAGGGTACTGTTGATGTAGGCCTCGTGTTTGAGAAGGACAACACTGGGAAGCAAGAATGCATAGGGTACGTGGATTCGGACTATGCAGGTGATCTTGACAAACGCCGGTCGACGACGGGGTATGTATTCACATTCTCGCAGGCACCGGTGAGTTGGCGCTCCACACTTCAGTCCACAGTTGCGTTGTCGACTACAGAGGCTGAGTATATGGCCTTGACCGAGGCCATGAAGGAGGCGATTTGGCTTCAGGGATTGTTAGATGACTTGGGAGTGGAACAGGAGATCTTGAAGATACACTGTGACAGTATGAGTGCCATTTATTTGGCAAGGAACCAAGTCTACCACGCAAGGACGAAGCACATCGATGTCAGGTATCACTTTGTTCGGGAGATTCTGGAGGAAGATGACATAAATTTATTGAAGATTCATACTTCGGAGAATCCGGCCGATATGCTTACAAAGGTGGTGTCGGGAGTAAAGTTTGCACACTGCAAAGACTTGCTCCAGATCCTTCAGGTGAAGTGAGCTTGTCGAAGCTCATTTGGATGAACTACGGATGGCTTGATCCCTTGGGCAAGGGGTACGTAGGCAACCAGATTGGTGCAGCCGCTTTCGAGTTGGTGTTCGGCTCAGATTTAACAATCTTCACCGAGGTGGAGAATTGTTGGAGGAGAGAGTACAGTAGAGGAAGTGAAGTCATGCCAGGTGCTGTTGAAGACTGCCAAGGAGTCTACGACGAAAGGCGACGGAACAGCAGGCAGGAAAAGAAGCAGCAGCAGAAAATTCAGAGGTCGGTCGACCGGACCGGTCGACCGACGTGCACGAAGTGCACAGGTTTGCTCCCAGGTTGCATCGGTCGACCGGACCGGTCGACTGGTTGCTTCGGTCGACCGGACCGGTCGACCGAAAAGGGTCTCTGTAAGCAACCCAACTCTCTGTTTGTTTCGGTCGACCGGCTCGGTCGACCGGAAGAGGGAGTCGGTCGACCGGTCCGGTCGACCGACAGTCGGGTTTTGGGCGAAATCTGTTGTTTCGGGAAGTTATGTATTTAAGCCCTGGTTGTAATTTTCTAGGGTTTAGTGCTTAGACAAAGTATAGCTGCGGACTCTCTTGTGTTGATAGAGATCTAGAGCTATTGTAATCCATCTTCCATAAAGAAAACTCTCTCCGTGAATTGCCCCGAGGACGTAGGCAGGTTGGCCGAACCTCGTTAGATCTGGTTTTTGTGATTGGTTGTTCTTCTAGTGTTTTTCATTGTTCTTGGTGATTGAGATCAGGTTGGATCCTCTAAGGGTTGTTGTCTCCGAGCACAACATGCAGATCTCAGTGGGAGGTAAGAGGTCTCAAAAGCTTTCTCCACTATTCTATGGACCTTATAAAGTAATGCAGAGAGCGGGATTAGTTGCTTACAATAGTTACCCACGGGAGCTAGGGTTCATCCTGTGTTTCATGTGTCTCAGCTTAGGAAGAAACTGGGGAAGACAGTGCAAGTGCAAAATCAAATGCCCACTGATTCTGTAGAGAAAGTCTTAGAGCCTGAATCTATTCTTGACAGAAGAATGGTGAAAATGCCGGGCAAGGCTATTTTTTTTGAAGTGTTGATCAAATGGAAACATTTACCTGTAGAAAGGGCAAACTGGGAAGGCTATGAGGCACTGATGAAGAGGTTCCAAGCTTCGACCTCGAGGCAAGGTCGAATTTAAGGAGGAGCATTGATGCAGGCCCAATTTCTTAGTTGAGTCATGAAGAAGGAGATGAAAAAGAAGACTGTGTATTTCAGGTAATTCAGTTGAGAGTTAATTGGGTATGGGTAGGGGTGGCCACCGGGGCGGGTCGACCCGCGTCGACCCGCCCCGACCCGTACTGTGCGACTCGTCGGAGTCGCACAGACGGGTTGGCGGGTCAACCCGTACCCGCCCCGTTAAGGGGCGGGTCGAAACGGGTTGACCCGTCCCGTGGTCACGGGACGAATCCAATTCGTCCCGTGACGAATCACGGGACGAGTCGGGTCGGGGAAATTTTCCCCGACCCCCTCTTCTTAATTTTTTTTTTAGTCCAATAATTTTTTAAGAACGTTAGAGGGGAAAATTATTATACGCCCCCTATATTAAATTTTTTTTATTTTAAACCCTCAACGGCTCAAAACTGAGCCGTTGGGGTGAAAAACGAGGGTGCCACGTGGCACCCTCGTTTTTCACCCCAACGGCTCAGTTTTGAGCCGTTGGCACTAAAAAAAAATAAAAAATAAAAATCCTAACCTCTAATCTTCTATAAATACCCTCTGCCCTCATTCATTTTCATCTCACATTCTCACTTCATCTCAACTCTCTCTTCTATTTTCATCCTCTAACTCTAATTCACTCTTATTCTCTTACAATTACAAATCTCTACCAACTTTCAATCTAGTCTAATGGATCCCAACTGGAGTACTGGCGGTTCCTCATCCGAAGCCGGTGGCAGCTCTTCATCAACACACAATCCGTCAGCTGCCGCACCTTACACCGATGTTGGCGGTAGCTCATCATCAGCATATACCGCTTACCCACCATACAGCTATGCTCCACCATCATCCGCATTTGCTCCCTATCACAGTTCGTCAAGCTATGCATTTGACTACAGTGGTTTTGCACCATATACTCATGCTGCATATGCCAGTGATAGTGGTACAGGTCGGCATTCTATTTCCTTCCCTCCTCAATATGCCTCATATTCTCAACTTTTAATGTCAACATCACCAATGCACGCACAATCTCTGGCTCCTTTTTTTACTGAAACACAAGAACAACACGATACATAACCAACACAGCATGACACTATAGTTTCAGAAACACAACAACCTGAACTAGCACAAGCACAAGCACAACCACTAAAGAAAGAGCCAAAACTTCTGCAGTGTGGAACCATTTTGTCTTAAAAATTGTTGAAGGTAGAAGAAAGGCAGAATGTAAGTACTGTCATCAACTATTTGTTCATAAAGAAGGATACGGTACAGGTGTTCTTAATAAACACTATGAAAAAAAGCATGCTAAAAGTCACGGTTTACCACCACAATAAGAACAAATATTAGCTGATTCAGGCACACTCTCCACTTGGAGATATAAGCCTGAAGTAAATAAACATAAGTTAGCTGAATTTATTGCTCGAGCAGAACTTCCATTTTCTTTTACTGAATCAGATGCATTAGTTGATTATCTTAAATCTGTTTTTGCTCCTGATTATAAGAGAATTAGCAGACAAACTATAACTAGACAAATTGAAGATTTATTTGTAAATAGAAAAAATATTTTGAAGGCTCTCTTTTACTAGTGATGCTAGAAAAATTTCTTTAACTTCCGATATATGGGAAGCTCTTAATCTTATTCATTATTTATGTGTTACTGCTCACTTTATTGATGAAAATTGGATTTTACAAAAACGTATTTTATCATTTTCTAAATTTTCTGAGAAACATTCTGCTACAAATGTAGCAAATTCAATTTTTCTTACTTGTAGAAATTATAGTATAGAAAATAAATATTTTCTATTTCTTTTGATAATGCAAGTGAAAATACTGCTTCAATAAGACAATTGAAAACGATATTAGATCCAATTTTAAATGGTAAACTTTTTCATGTTAGATGTGTTTGCCATATATTGAATTTATGTGTACAAGATGGTCTAAAGCTCTTAGACAAATATATTTATAAAGTTAAAGAAATTATTTTACATATAAAACACAGTGGACCTAGGAGACAATCTTTTAAAGCTTATTGCCGACAATGTGGACTAAAGGAAAAACTGCTCCAAGCAGATGTGAAAACTCGTTGGAATTCAAGCTACTATATGATTAAAGATTGCCTTCCTTTTAAACAAGCAATTCAATTTTTTACAATAAATGAATGTTCATCTCTTTATATTAGTGATGAAGAATGGAAATTATATGAAATTTTTGTAGTTTTCTAGAAAAATTTGACACTGCCACAAAAGCACTTTCTGGTACGTATTATCCCACATGTAACTTAGTTTTTTATAATCTTAATGAAATTGCTCAAGTATTTGCTGCATATAGAGATGATGATAGTCTTGTAGAGGCTATACATGATATGGAAGAAAAATTTCGAAAATATTTTGAAAATATGCCTTTTTTATTTTACTTAGCTGCAATTATGGATCCTAAAATTAAAATAGATAATTTAAAACTTTTATTATCTAATTTTATTTTATGTTTAAATTATGAACAAGATATAGATAAATTACTTTTAGAAATTAGATCTCTTTTAGAAGAAATGTACTCATTGTACAGAGATGAGTTATTTCCACCTTCTTCTTCTGAATTTAGGGCACCTACACCATCACAAACTTCTTCTAGTAGTCTAGGTAAAAGATTATCTAATTTTAAAAGTATACTTTCCTCTAATACTAGAAAGAAACACTCTTCAGGAGCAGGTTCATTTGATGAACTTAATTTATATTTGAACACAATGCCTGCTGAAATAAATGAAAATGATGATGAACCATGGGAAACATTTGATGTTTTGTCGTGGTGGAAAGAACAGAGAAAACAATTTCCTGTTCTTTCTACCATGGCCCGAGATATACTAACACCTCCGGCCTCTACAGTAGCGTCCGAGAGCGCGTTTTCTGCAGGTGGTAGAGTTTTGACACCCTGGAGGAGCAGGCTGACGCCGAAACACTTGGAGATGGCGGTTTGCTTAAAGGACTGGTTCGATGCAGAAAGACGCACACAAGGAAAAGCTATTCTGGATGAAGAATTTGAACAAGACGAGGATGACGAATAGAGAACCATCAGAGTTTTTTATATACATTGTATGAGATGAGCACCAGAGTTTTGTTATGTATACGAGATGAGTTTTATGTACATTGTATATGTGATGAGCAATGTATATGATTTTTTCATATTAATAAAATAATTTGCCATTTTGCCTTATAAAAAAACTTGTAATTAGTGAAAATCAATTCTATTTTTTTTATAATTTTAGAAAATTTTTTAAATTTTTTCCTCTTTTTTCCCTATTTTTTTCCTATTTTTTCCTATTTTTTCTTTTTAACTTTAAAATTTAAAATTTATGAATTAACGAATTAAAAAAAAAAAATAGGCGAGACGGGTCTAACCCGTCTCGCCGAATCCGGTAAGACCCGATTTGTTACCCGGGATTTGAACCCGTCCCGTTTAACCCGTGACCGTCTCGTCCACGATTCGTTTGCCAGACGGGACGAATCAACCCGATTCGTCCCGTTGGCCACCCCTGGGTATGGGTTTGAATGGATTTATTTTCATAAGAAACTTAGCCTATCAAGTCGAGCCCGAAGCCAGCACGTAAAGAATGTTCTTTTCTTCTACTGTAGTGTAAGAGAGAGAACAAGAGTGAGTTGAGCACTCTCTTTTTTATTCTTTTGCTTAATATCTTGATGTTTCTTTCTTCAGAAATTGAGCACTGCAAAGGGAGGATTGGGTGCTTTCAAATTCACCCCCTTTATCTCAAAAACCCTAATTGTCTTTCTTTGGCTGCAAGTTCTCCTTGTTAATCTTTGATTTCAGATTGAGATGGCTCCAAAGAACCGCCACAAAGCATGTTCCGACAATCGTCGAGGCTGCGTCTCATCAACATCCGATGGTTTGCATCTAGCATCCTTGAGCAAGAACTCCATCTTCATTGCCAGCATCTCCTGAGAAAGTTCCAAGAAAGTTGGGGGCTTGCTTAATGTGGAAAGGAAGTTGGCCTCCGACCACCCAAAACTCTTCATGAGCTTGAGATTGGCATTGAATTTGTCCTATGAAGAACACAGAGTGTTGATGTGATCCCTAGAGCCAAGTAGGCCCTGCCAGAATTGGATTCTGGGGAAGACAATGCGGTTGAAGCTGAGAGCAAGAACCTGGGGACTTGAGAAGATGAGATGGATGAGATTAAACCCAGAAAAGTTTATGTCCTTTAAAGCTTGAATCTTTGGAGCAAGCAACTTCTATGCGTCGAATCCAAGGTATCTAGGGTTGCAAGATACGATCTTTTTTAGGCGGGCAACACTGAAACCGTGGGATCTCACGAACCCCACGAAGAATTTGTCTTCTCGACAGATTTGAGGTGTAAGAGATACATTGAGGGTTTGATTGCTTTTCCTAAATAGAACCTAAGTTTGAAAATGAGATCTTCCATGCAATGGGTCGGCGTCGTGTGATCTGGAGCTGAGGAGTTGGTGGCAGTGGCAGTAGAGGTAGAGAGGCGGAGGAACAGAACAGCGCCGCCGCTACCGGAGAGGCACGTAGGAAGATGGCCGACGATTAGAGCATTGATTTTTTTCCACTTTGGTACTTGGTAAAAAAGGAGAAGAGTTTTTTTTTTTTTTTTTTTTTTTTTTTCATTAGTGCCTAGAGAGTTATACTTCGACAAGCTTATTTTTGTTAGGAAGATGTTATAAATGAATATTTGATCACCAATCAGGTATAGCAATTTTACCATGTGATGACGTAAGCGATGACGTCAGCATGTAACTAATGACTGTATAGTACCCAAAATTTATATATAAACACTTAAATCAATAAGAATTTCTCCTTCTACTTTCTCTAGAAATTTCTTTCTCAGTGTCATATTTCTCGGGTTTTACAATACGGTATCAGCATGAACACTCTAGTTCTATCACCAATCTCTACCTCTATCAGCTCAGGGAAAAAGTTTTATCACAAAGCTCTACCTCCATAAGCTCAAGGTAAAAATCTCGTCACGAGCCTTTACCTCCATTAGGTCAAGGGAAAGTCCTGTCACAAGCTTTAACCTATACCTCTACTATCTTAAGGTAAAAATATCAAGTTATTTTACTCATAATATTCATATAACACCACTACTATATATGCAAGAAGACTCTGTCACATATTTATAGTAATTTGATGTGATTATGACAAGCTAATAATATTTCTTGTTATTATCTTTACTAACCTCTGAATTGATGCTTGAGTAGAATAAACCCCAAGCTATCAATATTATATATTTTATTACTCTTCTATTTATATCTGTATAAATACCCACCAAAAGGTTTACCGAGTAGCATGGTGTGCCAATATTTATTTAATATTTATTGCTTCATTGATTATGTCTGCATAAACACTCACCAAGTAGAGTGACATACCTATATTATACCTCATAAATATATGTACTATTATGCATTTATTTTATCGTCTTCTTTATTATAACATTTAATTGCATTAAATTCAAATTGCTTTTCTCTCTCCTCCAACGGCTATATAACCGTTATAAACGGTTAGTTTTTACTCTATAAATTGGTGAATTCTAAATCCCATAACTCACTTCTCAAACTTTCTTAACTCTCAAATTTCTTCATCATCTCCACAAGCTCTTCAGTCAAAATTTTTACAAGATATTTAGTCTATTTTTGAAGTTTATTATTGGTGTCATCATCATCAATATTATTATCCTTTTTGTTAGAGATATGTCTCCAAGTAATTTTCAACTGAACCTTTTATTTTTAATGTTTATTTTTCCTCTTTTGTTTACCGCTATTATGATTGAGATGTAAGTTTTACTATTTTGTTGTGAAATAAAAATATTGTGATTCTAATTATTTGTGTATTTTGTTATAATTATCACTATGTCAAATTTTGCAAAGTTTGAGTTTATTCCAGTTGATATCACGGAAAGGAATTATATGTCTTGGGTCATTGACATAGAAATGCATCTCGAATCAATGGGTCTCACTGAGACAATAAAAGAAATGAATTCTATGTCGTCGTCACAAGATAAGATAAAAGCGACGATCTTTATACGCAGACATCTTAATGAGTGCTTAATATATGAATATCTCACAGTAAGAGACACAAGTGTCTTGTGAAAAAATCTCAAAGAAAATTATCAAAAGAAAGTTGTGCTTCCTACTACACGTGATGAATGGAACGCTTTTCGTTTTCAAAACTTCAAGAAAGTTAGTGATTATAACTCTGTAATATTCAGAATAGTATCTCAATTAAAATTTTGTGGGATGGATATCACAGATAAAAAAATGCTAGAGAAAACTTACTTCACATTTCATGCATTAAATATAACATTACAACAGCAATATCGATTGTGTGGTTTTAAGAAAAATTCTGAACTAATTTTATCTCTTCTTGTGACAGAGAAGAACAATGAACTTTTGATAAAGAATCATCAGTCTCATCCTCCTGATTCAGCAGCATTTTCAGAAGCAAACGCTGCATTTTTAATAATTATGGATGAGAATATAATCATGATCGTGGACGAGGACATGGTCGTGGTTGTGGCCGTGAACGCGGTTGAAGTAATTATTATAATAACCCTTTACAAAATAATGCGATCCACAAGAAGCATTATGTGAAAAGATATGATAAAGAAAAAGATGTTCGTGAAAATTTTCATCGGAATCTTGAAGATCCCTATTGTAAATGTTCTTCTAAAGGGCACTGGTCTCGACTCTGTCTAACACCAGAGCACCTTTATAAGCTTTACAGGGCATCCTTAAAAGGGAAAGAAAAGGAAGTAAATTCACTGAACATTATGATCCTGGATGATTCAACTCATTTTGATGCTTCAGATTTTACTAGTGATTTTGCTAATCCTTCAACTCATTGTAATTCTATGGATACTGGTGATAACTAGATACATGAATGTATTACCATCATTTTGCTATTTATATTTATAAATTATTTTAAATGTAATATTTCATTTATAATAATATGTTTGAAATTTATTCCCATTAAATGATTTATTTTTGCATGAAGTTAAGACCAAAATCGGAGATATTTGCATACCAGATAGTGGTACAACGCACTAAAAGTGCACTTAAAGGGGGTGAATGGTGTACTAGCTAATTTAGGGCAAATGATGCGGAAGTAAAAACTTAATTACAAACATACTATGTGTAAGCAAGAGTGAGCCCAAATTCCCCGTGAAGGGCTCTGAAACTACTCTCGAGATTCCTCTAAATTAAGAGTTGAGATGCTATTAGAAGTTCTCTTGGTTCAACATAATATAGGCACACACAAACTACATATAGCATATGAATATGAACAATGTAAACTAGGGCAAGATATAAAGAGAGATGAGTTGAGAGATAGTGGATCAAACGCAAACACATAAAGATATGCAATGTAGCTCATAAATGCCAAATAAAAACAAGATATATATATAATATATAATATATATATATATATATATATAATATATATATATATATATAATATATATATATAATATAATATATATATATATATATATATACACTAAATAAACATGCATATATAATCCTAAATTCTTATCCTCCTTTTTGTCACTCATCAACAAAGGGATGAGACAAAAAAAACAACACCAATAAACTTTTCGGTGAACACTAAAATCATTTTGCAATATAGACACCAATTGAGAATAATACCAATTTAAACTTATTGATACCAATATTGAAAATGTTAGCATATATCAAAACAAAAAAAATTTCATTATAAAGAGTGGGAGTAAGATACCAATTGAAAATAAATAACAGAATTTTCTCTCCCTTATGAAAAACCAATAAAAATAATGCATAAGCTTATATATGATAACATTGAAAAAACATTGACATTAAAAACTAAATCAAGTTTAGAAAGAAATAATTTGTGTTTTAGGAAGTATGTTAATGTAAAACAAACACAACCAAAATCAATATATATGTATCAGAGCAATATAATATTACTTTAGATATGATCCATACATATATAGAAAATATGAGTATACAAAATAAATTTTCATTAAAATCATGTATATCTCATAGCTACCACCCTTTCATGAATATGTTTAAATAGATTTTCAATAAGAGCATACAAAGCATGATCGCCCATCCAACCGCCCTTCGGTTGGTAGGGGTTTTCAAAGATATGATTTGAAAATAGTTTTAAGATATTTGAAAACTCTACCAACTTGAAGAATGACGAAACTAGTTTTATGATAATTTTGAAAACTAGTACGAAGTCCTACAAGTAAGGAATAAACACAAATATATTCATGAAATATGAAAATTACACAAGAAATGACATTCAAAAGCAATAAAGCATATATATTCTCAGAGATAAAAATCATTAGTAAACAGATATATCGAGTGTAAGAGTCATGTAATGAACAAATTCATGGAGATAGGCATTGAAGCTCAATTTGAAATGAAATCATCAAAAAACAAAAAAATTCTATTTTCATCAAAAACTAAACAATCTTCAAGTCTATGTATGTTTTGTTGAAGTTAAAAGTATACAAACATATCCCAAATGTAAATGAGTCAACAAAAGTAAATTGCATGAAGACAAGTGACTCTAGGATAGACATGTATATCTATAGTTTGGACAAAATTGACATATACATGATTCAAAACACAAAAACATATATAAAAATAGGGAAAGCAAGTAAAGATGAAAGAATCATCAAAACAAGGTTATACAAATACATGTAATGAGTATAAATGAGCAATGAAGTACAAACACGTGATAATCAAGTGTAATTCACTAATTATACAGGTATTAATCTAAGTTTTAATGAAAACTACATCTCAATAAGTAATCAAAATATGAGGCATAATGTAACGTCCCGATCCTAAAAATACGGGGACGTTATGGCGACGTACATACGCGAGGTGTAAACACGCTCACGCGTACGTTAAGCCTCAATACAGTACAATACCTCCATATAGATATGAGGTCCAGCATGAAAGCAGTACAAGAATACCTGCAGAAAGAGGTCAGCGATCATAACAGATATAAAAACAAGGATAAATAAGATAACAGAAATAAAGCACTAAAATACCTATGAATAGTCCTGATGCGGAATCTCCTATGTGACTCCAAGGCACTCTCTGAAGCTATGGTAACTCGGATCTCCAATCTGGGCATGCAAACCCAGGGTCGTCAGAAAGCGACCTAGTGAGTGGTAAAACTGAAGGAGGCAATGCACAATAGTAATAGATAATACATGCTGTTGTATAGTGATACCATATAATAAGGATATATATAAACAGTAAAAAGAGTTAAACATGGAAGCAGTGCAAAGATATAAACAGGTCAACTTTTAATACATCACTACCTAGCCGGTTATTATCAGGTCATATCTATAGTCGTGTCTAGTTTATGTAATAACTAATGTTGTCTAGTGGTGACGTACTAGACATGAACATGATAGTGGTGACGTGATAGCAGTGAACATGCAGATGTGCATATGTTACCTAACCAGTATACGGTGTGGTGCATAAACAGTAATGATGTATGCCAGGTATACAGAAAATAGAATATATGCACATATGCATGAATAGTATGCTACTATGTATCGGGTACAGTAACAAATAGACATGTAACATGATATCGGATAAATGGTCAGGTACAACAAGAAGTACAACTATACAATAGAGAACATGTATCAGGTAAGGAACAGTAACGAGTACAACTATACATGTAGCAGGCAGGTCATGTCAAAGTCATGTCATTTATACAATAGTAGCGATCAGTACCACCTGCTATTTTAATTACTCTCTTCCAGTGTCCCATACCACTGGCGGTTCATACTGAAGCCCGCACCCCAGTCGAACCCATCCGGACATGGCCTACGGGTACCATTATCCAAACGAGAGAGTAACCAAATAACAAATGTTCCCGATGTCCCTATCGTGTATACTATTTTATTAGTTAATTGGAAACCCATGGTCGAGGAGTTCTTATCGGGTGGATGTATCCCGTGCATACCCGGGATCACGGCCTTAAACAGATCCCTGCTGCTGAGACCAGGGCCAGCCCGCTAGAGCTGTAACATGTAACATGAGTAACAGATGGTAGCCAGCACTACCCGGTCCCCTGCAGGGGACCTCAATATGGATCCAGTACATCCACCTGATAAGATCTAGTCAACCGTCAAGTCTCCCCCATACCCAAGTTATCTTTATGATCTGATATGTGATATGTCAAGTATACAATGTAACAAGAACAATTACAGTACATGGTACGGGTAACATGATTACTGGACCTGAGCTCTGTTGATAGCATAGAACAATATCACGAGAATCAGGAACAATATAACATGAACAAGATATCATGAACAATATACGGGAAACGGGAACAATAGATGTGGGATTCTAGAGGTGGCCCCGTGGCTTGGATCCACGTGGCACTTAGTTCCACACATCGCATATCAACAGCAGTCATGTCCAGTAACGGGAATATCCATATCATGTCCAGTATCGGGAATATCCATATCAGTAACGGGAACCCACACATCGCATATCAACAGCTCACATGTCTAGTAACCGGAATATCCATATCAATAACAGGAAACAATCACATAACATGAATACAGTAACATGGAACAATAATCTAGGTAATATGCACGGTGAGTCATATGATAATAAGTGAAGAACAAGACATGCATGTACACCCGTGTGGTGAACGTATGTCACAGTGATGCGTGAACATGAGATAACAGTGTATGGAGCATTCATGTAACGATAATAACAATAATATGAAATGCGACATGCCGTGCATTGGTATATCGGTGTACTAGTGGAAGATATATGTGTAGCACGAATCCGTGTCATATATATATGTGATAGGAGTAATAATAGTGGTCGGTGTATATCCAGTGAACTACAGTATCCGTGTAAGGAGGTTATCAGTGCATGGACTAACGAGGTCTAGTAGTCATGTCTAGTGATAGTGTAGTGTCATAAGGTATCGTGAATCAGTATAAAGTAATGTGAACTACTACATGAAGTAATGGTATCCATTAATATGGGGACCTAGTGGTCTGTGGGTCAGTGACGGTACGGGCATGATATCTGTGTCCGAGTTATCTACAACGTATGTCTTGTTACTATGATTACCTCATCTCATTAACTAACCAATCAATCCGTATATTAAATCCAGCTTTATTATGTCTTAATTGCAGGAATCACAATAATTATCATGATTTACCGATAATCATGTTTTATTCTTAATTAGGCAAACCAATCAAGATATTAATCATGATAAAATATAATTTATAAAAAAAAGAAAACACTCACAAACTAGCTACAGGACTGTAGCTCTCGTTCCCACGATCGCAACGGATCCAGAATCGTCCAAATTCGAGTCCGGATGCTCCAGATATCGCCCGAATACCCAAAACAGAGAGAAAAGGTTAGTTACGCAATAATAGAAATTATTCAAGGGGCTATTTGTAATTTTATAGGGGCCTAAAAGTAATTAATCAATTTACAAGGGCTTAAATGAAAATATACTTAACGGGTCGGGTTTGATGCAAATGGGTCGGGTTTGGGTTTAAACCCAAACCCAAACCCACAATTGGGTTTTCACCCAATTGAGAAGCAGGCAGCAGCCCATGGGCTGCTGCCGCCGCTCCTCCTTGCGCGGCCGCGCCTGCGCGGCCGCCACCCACGCGCGGCACCAGCGCTGGCGCGGCCGTCCCACCGGCACCGGCGCTTCCCCGCGCCGCTCCGGCGTCGAACCGCACCACCGAGTGAGAGAGGGAGAGAACGGGGAGAATGGGGGCGCCACCTGCGCCCTGTCGCCGCTTGGTCGGCCGCCCGCGCCCAGCGCGGCCACCTGGCCGGCGCCGCCGCCCGGCGCCGGCTCTGCTCTGGCGCCCAGGCCAGGCCCTAGCAGAGAGGAGGAGAGAACAGGGAAAGAGGGTGGGGGAAAGAGAGAGAGATATAGAGAGAGAGAGAAGAGAGAGAGATTGTGTGGGAAAGTGAAGAGAGAATAGAGGAGAGAGAGAGGAGGGAGAATTTAAAAAGGGAGAGAGAGAGGCGGTGTGTAACAGTGAGGCGGTGGCATGGAGTTCTCCAGAGAACTGGAGAAGAAAGGAGAAGAAAAGAAAGAAAGAAAGATTTAAAAAATAATATTTAATTATTATTATATTAGTCCCAAATTTGACCAGCTCCGATCGGTGCCAAAAATTACAGAAAATAGAGAATATTACGCTGAGACATGATATGAAGACGGTTTGCAGAAACTCGATCTGATTTGCCAATTAAAAATCCCGGAAACTGTCGCCGATACGGACGACACCGATTTTTGCCCGGATTTCGATAAATTCAGAAAAATCCCCAAAAATACCCGAACGTAGAGGACACGATTCTAAGACATACAGTGAAAGCCGATTCTCAAAATTGTACTCCATTTGTGAAATAAAAATCAGAAGGCCGGTTATCGGTATCGGTCGACACCGACTACGGAGATTTTCCAAAATAATCCAGAAAAATTCCAGAAAATCCTGAAAAATCTAGAATATTAGAAAATAATTTTATAAATGGAAATCGCTCAATCGGAATACTACGGAGGTCAAACCAATTTTTGTACGTCGTATCGCGTACCGATACTGTGATACGTACACCGGGGAGCAGGGTATTACATTTCTCCCCACCTTACAAAAAATTGCGTCCTCGCAATTTCAATCAGGTGTAAGAACAAGATTTCAACCCCAAAGTCGAAATGTTACCGGTCCACGTCGCTTTCGCTGCGCACTCTGCTATCTATAAGGAGCTCGGGATAGAGAAGTAAGGTAGTGAACTAATCTTACGGATGAAAACAAGATGATTCAAGGAAAGTGAAAAGGAAATCGGATGCTCTGGTTGACAACTAGAAGGAAGGAAGGAATACAAACGAATCAAGGAAATAAATTGTCAAGGTCATGATATTCTTGTACTCGTTGCTGGAATCCCCAAATTCAGATCCAGATAAGTTAATCTGAACCTGACTGTACTGTTGGTAAGATCCCAAGTATTTACCCAGGTCGTTACCCACACCAGATATGAACCTAGGCTCTGATACCACTATGTAACGTCCCGATCCTAAAAATACGGGGACGTTATGGCGACGTACATACGCGAGGTGTAAACACGCTCACGCGTACGTTAAGCCTCAATATAGTACAATACCTCCATATAGATATGAGGTCCAGCATGAAAGCAGTACAAGAATACCTGCAGAAAGAGGTCAGCGATCATAACAGATATGAAAACAAGGATAAATAAGATAACAGAAATAAAGCACTAAAATACCTATGAATAGTCCTGATGCGGAATCTCCCATGTGACTCCAAGGCACTCTCTGAAGCTATGGTAACTCGGATCTCCAATCTGGGCATGCAAACCCAGGGTCGTCAGAAAGCGACCTAGTGAGTGGTAAAACTGAAGGAGGCAATGCACAATAGTAATAGATAATACATGCTGTTGTAATAGTGATACCATATAATAAGGATATATATAAACAGTAAAAAGAGTTAAACATGGAAGCAGTGCAAAGATATAAACAGGTCAATTTAATACATCACTACCTAGCCGGTTATTATCAGGTCATATCTATAGTCGTGTCTAGTTTATGTAATAACTAATGTTGTCTAGTGGTGACGTACTAGACATGAACATGATAGTGGTGACGTGATAGCAGTGAACATGCAGATGTGCATATGTTACCTAACCAGTATACGTGTGGTGCATAGACAGTAATGATGTATGCCAGGTATACAGAAAATAGAATATATGCACATATGCATGAATAGTATGCTACTATGTATCGGGTACAGTAATAAATAGACATGTAACATGATATCGGATAAATGGTCAGGTACAACAAGAAGTACAACTATATAATAGAGAACATGTATCAGGTAAGGAACAGTAACGAGTACAACTATACATGCAGCAGGCAGGTCATGTCAAAGTCATGTCATTTATACAATAGTAGCGATCAGTACCACCTGCTATTTTAATTACTCTCTTCCAGTGTCCCATACCACTAGCGGTCATACTGAAGCCCGCACCCCAGTCGAACCCATCCGGACATGGCCTACGGGTACCATTATCCAAACGAGAGAGTAACCAAATAACAAATGTTCCCGATGTCACTATCGTGTATACTATTTTATTATGTTAATTGGAAACCCATGGTCGAGGAGTTCTTATCGGGTGGATGTATCCCGTGCATACCCGGGATCACGGTCTTAAACAGATCCCTGGCTGCTGAGACCAGGGCCAGCCCGCTAGAGCTGTAACATGTAACATGAGTAACAGATGGTAGCCAGCACTACCCGGTCCCCTGCAGTGGGACCTCAATATGGATCCAGTACATCCACCTGATAAGATCTAGTCAACCGTCAAGTCTCCCCCCATACCCAAGTTATCTTTATGATCTGATATGTGATATGTCAAGTATACAATGTAACAAGAACAATTACAGTACATGGTACGGGTAACATGATTACTGGACCTGAGCTCTGTTGATAGCATAGAACAATATCACGAGAATCAGGAACAATATAACATGAACAAGATATCATGAACAATATACCGGGAAACGGGAACAATAGATGTGGGATTTTAGAGGTGGCCCCCGTGGCTTGGATCCACGTGGCACTTAGTTCCACACATCGCATATCAACAGCAGTCATGTCCAGTAACGGGAATATCCATATCATGTCCAGTATCGGGAATATCCATATCAGTAACGGGAACCCACACATCGCATATCAACAGCTCACATGTCTAGTAACCGGAATATCCATATCAATAACAGGAAACAATCACATAACATGAATACAGTAACATGGAACAATAATCTAGGTAATATGCACGGTGAGTCATATGATAATAAGTGAAGAACAAGACATGCATGTACACCCGTGTGGTGAACGTATGTCACAGTGATGCGTGAACATGAGATAACAGTGTATGGAGCATTCATGTAACGATAATAACAATAATATGAAATGCGACATGCCGTGCATTGGTATATCGGTGTACTAGTGGAAGATATATGTGTAGCACGAATCCGTGTCATATATATATGTGATAGGAGTAATAATAGTGGTCGGTGTATATCCAGTGAACTACAGTATCCGTGTAAGGAGGTTATCAGTGCATGTACTAACGAGGTCTAGTAGTCATGTCTAGTGATAGTGTAGTGTCATAAGGTATCGTGAATCAGTATAAAGTAATGTGAACTACTACATGAAGTAATGGTATCCATTAATATGGGGACCTAGTGGTCTGTGGGTCAGTGACGGTACAGGCATGATATCTGTGTCCGAGTTATCTACAACGTATGTCTTGTTACTATGATTACCTCATCTCATTAACTAACCAATCAATCCGTATATTAAATCCAGTTTTATTATGTCTTAATTGCAGGAATCACAATAATTATCATGATTTACCGATAATCATGTTTTATTCTTAATTAGGCAACCAATCAAGATATTAATCATGATAAAATATAATTTATAAAAAAAAGAAAACACTCACAAACTAGCTACAGGACTGTAGCTCTCGTTCCCACGATCGCAACGGATCCAGAATCGTCCAAATCCGAGTCCGGATGCTCCAGATATCGCCCGAATACCCAAAACCGAGAGAAAAGGTTAGTTACGCAATAATAGAAATTATTCAAGGGGCTATTTGTAATTTTATAGGGGCCTAAAAGTAATTAATCAATTTACAAGGGCTTAAATGAAAATATACCTTAACGGGTCGGGTTTGATGCAAATGGGTCGGGTTTGGGTTTAAACCCAAACCCACAATTGGGTTTTCACCCAATTGAGAAGCAGGCAGCAGCCCATGGGCTGCTGCCGCCGCTCCTCCTTGCGCAGCCGCCGCCTGCGCGGCCGCCGCCTGCGCGGCCGCCACCCACGCGCGGCCACCAGCGCCGGCGCGGCCGTCCCACCGGCGCCGGCGCTTCCCCGGCGCCGCTCCGGCGTCGAACCGCACCACCGAGTGAGAGAGGGAGAGAACGGGGAGAATGGGGGCGCCACCTGCGCCCTGTCGCCGCTTGGTCGGCCGCCCGCGCCCAGCGCGGCCACCTGGCCGGCGCCGCCGCCCGGCGCCGGCTCTGCTCTGGCGCCCCAGGCCAGGGCCCTAGCAGAGAGGAGGAGAGAACAGGGAAGAGGGTGGGGGAAAGAGAGAGATATAGAGAGAGAGAGAGAAGAGAGAGAGATTGTGTGGGAAAGTGAGAGAGAGAATAGAGAAGAGAGAGAGAGGAGGGAGAATTTAAAAAGGGAGAGAGAGAGGCGGTGTGTAACAGTGAGGCGGTGGCGTGGAGTTCTCCAGAGAACTGGAGAAGAAAGGAGAAGAAAAGAAAGAAAAGAAAGATTTAAAAAATAATATTTAATTATTATTATATTAGTCCCAAATTTGACCAGCTCCGATCGGTGCCCAAAAAATTACAGAAAATAGAGAATATTACGCTGAGACGTGATATGAAGACGGTTTGCAGAAACTCGATCTGATTTGCCAATTAAAAATCCCGGAAACTGTCGCCGATACGGACGACACCGATTTTTGCCCGGATTTCGATAAATTCAGAAAAATCCCCAAAAATACCCGAACGTAGAGGACAAGGTATGGGTTTAAACCCAAACCCAAACCCACAATTGGTTTTCACCCAATTGAGAAGCAGGCAGCAGCCCATGGGCTGCTGCCGCCGCTCCTCCTTGCGCGGCCGCCGCCTGCGCGGCCGCCACCCACGCGCGGCCACCAGCGCTGGCGCGGCCGTCCCACCGGCACCGGCGCTTCCCCGGCGCCGCTCCGGCGTCGAACCGCACCACCGAGTGAGAGAGGGAGAGAACGGGGAGAATGGGGGCGCCACCTGCGCCCTGTCGCCGCTTGGTCGGCCGCCCGCGCCCAGCGCGGCCACCTGGCCGGCGCCGCCGCCCGGCGCCGGCTCTGCTCTGGCGCCCCAGGCCAGGGCCCTAGCATAGAGGAGGAGAGAACAGGGAAGAGGGTGGGGGAAAGAGAGAGATATAGAGAGAGAGAGAGAGAGAGAGATTGTGTGGGAAAGTGAGAGAGAGAATAGAGGAGAGAGAGGAGGGAGAATTTAAAAAGGGAGAGAGAGAGGCGGTGTGTAACAGTGAGGCGGTGGCATGGAGTTCTCCAGAGAACTGGAGAAGAAAGGAGAAGAAAAGAAAGAAAAGAAAGATTTAAAAAATAATATTTAATTATTATTATATTAGTCCCAAATTTGACCAGCTCCGATCGGTGCCCAAAAATTACAGAAAATAGAGAATATTACGCTGAGACATGATATGAAGACGGTTTGTAGAAACTCGATCTGGTTTGCCAATTAAAAATCCCGGAAACTGTCGCCGATACGGACGACACCGATTTTTGCCCGATTTCGATAAATTCAGAAAAAATCCCCAAAAATACCCGAACGTAGAGGACACGATTCTAAGACATACAGTGAAAGCCGATTCTCAAAATTGTACTCCATTTGTGAAATAAAAATCAGAAGGCCGGTTATCGGTATCGGTCGACACCGACTACGGAGATTTTCCAAAATAATCCAGAAAAATTCCAGAAAAATCCTGAAAAATCTAGAATATTAGAAAATAATTTTAGAAATGGAAATCGGCTCAATCGGAATACTACGGAGGTCAAACCAATTTTTGTACGTCGTATCGCGTACCGATACTGTGATACGTACACCGGGGAGCAGGGTATTACACATAAAAACATAAACAAACATGATCATTAGGCTAAATGCACGTGCTATTTCAACCAGAATATACAAATTAGTTAAACATTAGTGAGAACATAAAAATATGAGTTCATATGGACATGGGTGTATCTCAAAGACTATCTATGTATATCACAAGTTTGATAGGCATTGTATTTAAACATAATGAGCATGAAAATCAATAATGCTAAAATATCAATATTAATGCATAAACAAAAAATGGGAGTTTAGAGATAGTTACCAAACCATATGAACTAGTTTGTAAGTCTCCAAAATCATGGTGGTTCTCTCCACTTAAACATCCCTTGAAAGTGATGCATTCATAAATATGATCTTTAGGTTCGGATCGCATCCACTATTAAGGCACCAACACTCTCACGTCTTGTGAGAGCCCACACCTATAACAAATGAAATAAGGGTGAATTTTGGTACCCACACTTTCTTGGGTCCATAGGGGTTAGCACCTTTCTTAACCCATTGCAAAATTTGAATTATGTATTCTATCATAACAACACTTTGCAAGGTGGCCCTACGTTCGCAATGTGTACAAGTGTACACATGAGCATACATATAATCATGTGTGTGAGCATGATGAGCATGTGTATGCTGTGAATATTGTGCATGAATATGTAGAACAGGTTTCTTATGAAACATGTATTCCAATCGTGTGTAGTTCATGGTACATTGGCTTAAAGTGGAGCCCAAATAATTTACACTCTTCTTCAAAATACAAATATCATTTTCAATAATTAAAGAAGATGTGGAGCATGGATTCTTATCAATGGAGGTATAACAATAGAATCATGATAAGAATGGGAAGTAAAATCATTTTTCAAGGAATTCTAAAAAACTGCATTCTAACTCTTTAGAAATTAAAACAATTTTGTTTTTCAAAGAATCATTTTCTTTTAAAACTTAATCAAGTTTTGAAGACAAAAGATCATTTTTCTTCAAAACATGATCAAACTCATATTTATTCTTTAAAATTTTATTTTTATTTAAAGTAAGGTCCAGTTGGGATTTCAATGAGTCCCTTTCACTTGAAATCTCAACCTCTCTTGTAAAACCATGTTGAGTTTTGAAAACAAGATTTTATTTTTTTATTTTAAATTAAAACTCTTTCTTTTCAAAAGTTTGTATTTTAAAAGCAAGTTTTCACAAAACATGGATAGTTCTTCATTCAAAGCATTAGCATCTATAGTATTATCATCACATGAAGAACTAGCACTATCTAGTTGAGTGTCCGATTTTATCTCAAGGGAGTCAATCCCTTGGATCATGAAGCAAGATTGATCGAACTCATCTCCACTAGATTCCTTCTCCAGAACATGTGTCATTTGTTCGTTGGGAGAAGTCAATGTGATTCACACTGCAAAAGTGAAATCACAATGAGAAATCATACATAAATATTTTTTTCTTAGTGTGTGCCTAAGTGCCTCTAAGACTTGTACATTAACCTCAGGTGCTTATCATTACCAAGATAAGATTTCTTGATAGTGGCTAAATAAATATGCAAACTTAGGGCTTTTAAATAAGCACTCATCTTAAATTTTCACATGTCAGAAAACATCATATATGGGAGGGGCAAGAAAATCTATGAGTGAATAAACTATATGTGTGCAATGCAATACTAGATTAGCTATCCAAGGATCTCATTCCAAGGTGGTTAAATCGAATATTAGGAGCAGAGGCTCTGATACCAATTGAAAGTGCACTTAGAGAGGGGTGAATAAGTGTACTAGCTAATTTAAGGCAAATGATGCGGAATTAAAAACTTAATTGTAAACACACTATGTGTAATCAAGAGTGAGTTCGAATTCCTCGTGAAGAGCTATGGAACTACTCCTCGAGATTCCTCTAAATTAAGAGTTGAGGAGCAATTAGAAGCTCCTTAGTTCAACACAAGTGTACGCACACACAAACTTTATCTAGCATATGAATATAAACAATGTAACAATGCAAGATATAAAGAGAGATATAGTTGAGAGATAGTATATCAAACGCAAACACAGAGATATGTTTCGAGATTCGAGCCACTGCTCTACGTCCCCGCCTTCACACAGAAGGATTTCTACTATGTCCACACATGACCTTTCACAAAAGGACCTCCACCGAGAAATTTCAACTCTACACTGGGAATACACAGCTCCTCTCTCAATACACAAATCTTTACACAAGAGGTGGATACTAAGCTAAACACAAAGTAAAGAAAAATACACTTGGTGATTACAAAGATCACAAACAATCTCTCTTGGTGATATCTAAGGATCGCAAATAATTTTCTCACAAAAACAAGATCCTAAAGATAGGATTAGAACTGATTGGCTCAAGTATGTGATAAATTAAAGTGTTTGAAAATAAAACAATAAAGAAAATACTTGAGAAAAACTTCTTGATGGATATATAAAATGAAGAACAAAAGAGGATTTCCAAAGACTTGATTTTCTTTGATTTTTCAAAACTTTGAAAACAAATTAAGATAAGAGAATTTTTGGCACAAAAACTTCTTTTGAAAACTTACTGAAAACACTTAAGAAGATGGGAAAAATTGCTCTTAGAAATCTAGGGAGAAACAGCCCCCAAAGACCCATTTTTATAGGAGGGGTCTGAAAATATAGTCGTTGGGGTCAAAACAAGTCCAGGATGACATGTCGGTCAACCGCCTGGTCGACTGGCCAACGGTTAGATTTCTGATCATTGGGGTTGTCGGTCGACCGACCGGTCGCCCTCTCATAGGCAAATTGCATGTCAGTTGGCTGCCCACTCGACCGAGGCCAGACCAGAGAGTGAACTCTCTGATCGGTCGACCGGGGCCAGATCCAGTGAGCAAACTCTCTGGATCGGTCGACCGGACGGTCAACCAGCCAAATGGCCAGAGCCTTGTACACGTCCTGTGCACATCAATCAACCGCCCGATTGACCGAGATCTGGTCTGGTCGACCAATCGGTCGACCGCTAGTGGTTTCAGGCTGGGTTTTAGGGTTTGAAAACTTGATCTTTGAAATAGCCATAAAATCCCATAAAATCACATAAAATTCACAAAAATAAGTTTATGTAAGCACTTGAAATATAAATATGTTTGATCAAAGATCAACCCATATTACAAACAATTTGAACTATTTTTGAGACATTAGAAATCAAGCTTGAAACCAAAAAACTGTATTTTCAAAACTCGTTTTATATTTGTCTTTAAGAGTTTTTGAGAAGACTTTAAAATGAAAAACTATTTCTCAAAAACTTGTATAAATACAAAAACATGATATAGAAGCACTTTTGAAGCATAGTATGTATGCATAGAATTCAATACACATGGTAAATGATATATCTATATTTTTAACAATAAATTCAAAAACTAAGTTTTATTAAAAGACAAACTTGAAATACATGAAATAGAATCATCAAAATAAGCTTTTAGACAATATGAATCATAGATGTATATGGATGAAGTCCAACATACATATAAAATCATATAAAACTTCTTTGATTCTATCTATTCATGAAAACCATATATGTATACTTGAAAATCTAAAATTGTTAAAACGAAATCAAAACTATTTATCTTGTGTGTGTATACTTGAGCATATCAATACTAGTCTATCTTTACACAAGATTTAAAAATAAAACAAAACTAAATAAACCGAAGTCTTCTTGTCAATCTTCATTTTCAAGACGACTCGATCCAAATGAGCTTGACGCGATCATTACGATGTAAGCTCTTGAATCATCACTTGTTTGCTTTAACACTTTGACTGTGAATCTCTTATTGAAGTCAAATCTCTACTAAGATCTTGATCAATATCTGAAACTTATTAAACACAAGATCACTAGTAAACTAGCCTTCATAAGTTAGTTATCATCAAAACTAAGGTGAAAGGCCTCTGGATCAACACGCATACTATTCTTAAATATAAAAGGTACTTCTCCGATTTAAAACCAACAAAGACAATTATTAATACAATATCAGGTCTTGTAGACTTGATTGAAGGAATTAGTAAAACCAGTTTCATATTTCCAAATGGAATAAAATTTTTCATAAATGATGCTTTGTTTTCACCAAAGTCCAAAAGGAATTTATTGAGATTTAATGACATATATATTCATGGATGTGATACTGAGTCTGCAACTGAAATAAATATGAAGTATATGTATCTTACTACCTATACATAGAAAGAAGTGTATATTAGAAAAACTACCAAAGCTTTTCTCAGAATTGCATTACACATATATAAATGTGATTGAGTCACATATGATAGTTAAAGAAGATATCCAGACATTAACTCTATGGCATGCCTGTTTAGGTCATCCTAATTCAATAATGATGTGGAGAATTATTGAAAAATTACATGAACATACGTTGAAGGGCCAAAAGATCCTTCAAACCAGTAAAATTTTATATGAAACTTGTTCTCTTGGAAAATTAATCATTAGACCATTACCAGCTAAAATAAAAACTGAATCACCTACATTTTTTGAATGTATTCAAGGTGATATATGTGCACCTATTTACCTATTGTGCGGACCATTTTGATACTTTATGGTATTAATAGATGCCTCTAGTAGATAGTCACACGTTTGTCTTTTATCTACTCGCAATGTGACATTTATGAGATTTTTTTGCTCAAATAATTAGATTACGAACATAATTTTCTGATTATACAATTAAGAAAGTTAGACTTGATAATGCTGATGAGTTTACGTCTCAAGCCTTTAATAATTACTATTTGTCAATTGGGATAGCTGTTGAGTATCCTATTGCCCATGTACATACACAAAATGATTAGACTGAATCATTGATTAAGGCCTCCAGCTTATTGCTAGACCTGAGAACAAAGCTTCCTATTTCTATATAGGCTCATGCAATTATACATGTTGGGGTATTAATTCGCATCAGACCAAGTGCATATCATGAGTACTCCCATTTGCACTTAGCATTTGGTCAAAAATTAAATGTTTTCTATCTCAGAATTTTTTGCTGCGGTATATGTACCGATTGCTCCACCACAATGTATAAATATGGGTCCTCAAAGAAGGCTGGGAATATATGTGGGTATCTCCATCTATCATAAGATATCTTGTAACACCCCGTTCCAAGAATACGTACTTATCTGCGTATTCAATTTTTTCGATCATATTTTTTTTATTTATTCCCTTCTCGTATTTGTTTAGTTGATTTAGTCTTTCTGGTAGTCTAAATTGAATGATTTTAGTTTCAAACATTATTTCCCAATATTGTAGATTTTCGTGATTTTTCAGATTTTTTCTGAATTATATTTATAAACACCTAAAATTGGGATTAATCGGTGCCGCTGGTTTATTCCTGGATTTTTAAATTACAAATGGAGTCAAATTTTGAGAAACTGCTTTCACATATTTACTTAGAATAATATTTACTATCTTAATTCATTTTTTGAGAATTTTCAGAATTTATCAGATTTCTGCCAGATTTGGTGTCGACCGATATTGGCGGCCGATTCCAGGATTTTTAATTTAAAAACTATAAAGAATTTCTTGAAATAGATTTCACCATGATTCTTAGAATAATATTCTTGATTTTTGAGAATTTTTGCGGGTCGTTCCGAGATACTTGATTTTCGGACGATTCCGGTATTTTTCCGAAAGTTTTCCGCATCCGCAACTGAATCCCGGGAATCCGCTACTCTAATTATTTTCACTTTTTCTTCCAAGAGAATATCTTCCTTTTTTCATTTTCTTTTCCTTTTTCCTTTTTCCTTTTTCTTTCCTTCCTTTTCCTTCCACCAAATTCTCCAAATTCTCCATTCTTCCATTACCTTCTACAACTTTCCATTAAAATATCTTCTCTAAAATATCTAAAACCACTCAAACCCCTCTCCATCACCATGGCCGGCCAAGAGACACCTCACCTCTCCATTTTTACAAAAAACCCCCTCCCTAAACACTTCTACATCATCACAATTCCAATTCATATATAAACTTTTCCTTCTTCTTTCCACTTCATTTCTCTTCACCAACACCTTAACCACCACCAACTCCTCCTTCATCTCCACCACAACCACCACAATCACAACTTCTCCAACTCCCTACCTTCATCTTCTTCCTCCTCCTTCTCCATTTAAACCACCACAAACTCCAAAAAACTCCACCAAAATCCAAAACATCCCCTTTACCTTTTCCAAATATACCACCACTAAAATCCTTCACCAAACCATCACCCCACCACCATATCCAAGGCTAGCCACCCTCCTTGGCTAGGGGCCGAGCTCTTCTTCGTCGGCACATCTCCGATGATTATTCCGGTAATCATTTACGATTATTCCGGTAATCATTCCGGTGTCAATTTCGACGACAACACTAACGTTACCACCACCATCTTTTCTTAACCTTTTCATCACCATCTCCTCTACTATTCACCACCACCTTCACTTCCACCATCACTTTCACCATCACAACACCACCTCCATCTCCACTACTTCAACCTCCAAACAAATCACCTCCTTCACTTTCTTTTCTTACTCCATCAAAATCCATCTTTTCACCAAATAACATCACCACCAACAAAATCACCTCTCCCTCCCCCTCTCCCTCCCCCTCCTTGAGGCCGGCCACTTCCTAGGCCACCAAGGGGTGGCGCACCACCCCTAGGGCCGGCGGCCACCCAAGGGCCAAGCCCCCCTTTCCTTTGCTCGCTTGGTGGTTTTCCTCTACCGGGAATTCGGACGCGCAAAGCTTCAAAAGTGGCGTTTTAGGCGAGTGACTTTCCTCGCCAAGAAAATGGACTTGTATTAAAATTAGTAGTATGTTGTATTTAGTATCAGTATGGTATGGTTGTACGGGTGTGTGTGTTGTATTCTGTGGACATGTCTTGACTTGAACCAGACTGACATACTGTAATGCTTGTAATAGGATAGAACAACTCGTGCGGGCACCCGGTACCAACTCTGGGTTTCTGCCCACTCATGGGATGGCTAGTAGCCACCGAAAGTGCGCTTCAACCCCGACGTTCTTGGCCTCCGGACCCTTCAGCCTCCGGTCTCTCACTATCTCGAAAGAGAAGTGAGTTGAGACCGTCAGGTTTCTCAGTTCAGCCTCCGGTCTCTCATTATCTCGAAAGAGAAGTGAGTTGAGACCGTCAGGTTTCTCAGCTCCGTCTGGTGGGCATACTTAGCGCTTAGCGCTTTATTCACTAAATTCGTCTAGGCGAAATGCTGCCAGATTTTCTACTCATATTTTAAAACGAGTTGTCCCGGTAACCTCGCCAAACGTATTAGTGTCTAAACTCTGTTCGCTGCCTGTGCCTCCAGCTTGCTCAGCTATTATTCTATCACATGTCATGTGCATACTTGATATGTTAACCGTTGACATACTATTACTTAAATATCTGTCTATTACATGCTAATACCTAACACCTATCTATATCATTTGTCAACCGATATGTTACCACCCGACATACTACTACCTGATAATTGCCCCTTGTTATTACATGACTTGTCACTTGACGAATATCACCCTCTTGTCATGCTACTACTTGACACTGGCTCGTGGTATACCACCTGTCTCCGGTTATGGCTTGACTTATCACCTGAACACTCATCATTGGCGTGATAAAACCTGATACCTGTTATGATTAACTCTTTACTCATGATTATCACATTACGGGAATGTAATACCTGATCTTTGTTATGAACTCCCGTTATGCTGTTATGACTCCTGTTATGTCTGTTATGTACTCCTGTTATGACCAGTTATGATCCTACTCATTCCCGAAATCTGATAATATGTTTAATAAGACATAAAAAGGACAATCTTCATGGGGAATGGGAGGAAGTGATGGATGCCGGTATGATGCCTTGCTTATAGTAGTGGAATACCAAAACTGACGATTCGTGTTAGGGAGATTTCAGGCCCCCAGAAGATGCGTGTTAGGGGGATTTCAGGCCCCCAAATGGCTGTGTCCCGGGCGGTCGGGAACTACTATAAGTATGAGCTATCAGTTCTTCATCAGCTTCCAGTAACAAGCCTCGGCTTGCTTATATATGGTTGTATGTGTGTTGAGATGTACACCAGGACACATACCTAGATATATGGGTTAGACGAGTAATAATAATAAAAGATGCCAACTATGGATCTGTTGTATGCTTTGCTGATTTTGCTTCTATTGGATTTTACATCGGATTTCCAGTTTTATGATTATTATACTATACATATTCACATCCTGCTTTACCGCTGGTATTCCACTTCTCTAGTCTCATGTTCTTATCTTATCATACCATGAATACTTCCTGCTTGATATCTCCGACACGGTTTTCAATGCATGATTATGATTCGATTTTATCGATACACATGTGCTTATCTTTGCACGCCATCTGGTTTTCTACTCACCACTCGCTAGGGGAGTTCTGACTCCTCTGGATCCTCATGTCCAGGTCCTGGAGCTTGGAGCTAGGGGATCTTCTTGCTGAGGACCAAACTTACTTCTGTGGGGCAGACAGACCAGCTGTAGCTCCAGTCCCATCCTTACTCCCCCTTGCTGGCTCGCGGCTTCTTCGGTTATTTTGTGAGCGCTGTTTTGTACTATTCATACATGTACATCTCTTTGTATTCTCGCATTTGCGCCTATCAGTGATATAATATTAATGTAATATTTATCACCTTTGATGATAACTTTGTAATTGTACTCATGTGTTGGAATGTATAATGTACCCCTTGCTTCCGTACTCTGATTCTTGCCTGTACTGATGCTTAGCGTATATACGTGAGGGTATTTCTGACCTACGTATATACATTGCAGTAACGTCTCCGTACCCGCCGGATCGGGGCGTTACATATCTCGAGCCAAAAATCGGTGATTTTTACGAATCGGTTTGCCGACTGTCATTTCAATGAGACAATTTTCCGCATTAGGAGGAGAAAACAGATGAAAAAGGAGATTACATGGAGTGAACCATCTTTATTGCATCTTGATCCTCACATAAAACAATGTGAGTTAGAAGTGTAAAAGATTATGCATTTACAAAAAATAGCAAATCAATTGCCAAATATGTTCACTTATATGAAAAAGAGTGACTAAATCATACAAACAAGCTGTAAATGCTTCTGTTTGGATTGAAATCCCAAAAGGACAATTCGAAAATGAAGTCACCAATAAGTCTAAGACATACCTGAAGCGTAGTAGACCAATTGATTCTAAAAATAAAAATCCTCAAAAATAAAGAGTAGATAAGCATGATGACCTCAATATGGAGGAATGTGTTTCCGAAGAAACACAAAATAAGACAAATCAAAAGATAGAAAACCCTGAAGGTATAGAAAATCATGAGATCTTTATTGATTATATCAATACAGGATGATTATGGAATCGAAATGAGATGAAAAATATGAATGAAATATTTTCCTATTCTGTGGCATATGATATTGTTAACAGAAATGAGGATTCTGAATCAAGATCCGTCACTAAATGTTAAAATAGACATGATTGAATTAAATAAAAAGACGCTATATAGGCTGAATTGAATTCGCACAATAAGCGAAAAACATTTGAACCTGTTGTCTTCACGCCTGAAGTCGTCAGACCAATAAGATACAAATGGGTATTAGTACGGAAGCGTAAAGAGAAAAACGAGATTGTGAGGTATAAAACTCGACTTGTTGCACAAGATTTCTCACAAAGATTTGGAATTGATTATGAAAAAATGTATACTCTAGTAGTGGATGCAATTATGTTAGATATTTAATCAACCTAGTAGTTTCTAAAAATTTTGAAATACGTCTTATGAATGTTGTTACAGCATATTTATATGGATCGTTTGGTAGCGATATTTATATAAAACTCCTGAATGATTTAAGATACCTGAAACATTAAGTTCAAAACCCGAAGAGTTATATTCAATCAAATTACAAAGACTGTTATATGGGTTAAAACAATCAGGACGCATATAGTATAATCGCTTAAGCGAGTATTTGTTAAAGGAAGGATATGTAAACAACCCTATATGCCCATGCGTTTCTATAAGGAAAACAACATATGGATTCATTATCATTGCTATCTATATTGATGATTTAAACATCATTGGGACACATAAAGAAATTCTAGAAGCAATGATGTACTTAAAAAATGAATTTAAAATGAAAGACCTTGAAGAAATCAAATATTGTGTTGGTTTACAGATTGAGCACCTTCAAAGTGGAATACTTTTCATCAATCAAATTTTATTGAAAAGGTCTTGAAACATTTTAGCATGGATAAAGCAAATCATTTAATTACTCCAATGGTTGTTAAATCATTGAATGTGGAAAAGGATCCATTTCACCCTTGCGAAGATAATGAAGTGGTCTTGGTTCTGAAGTACCACACCTAAGTGCAATTGGAATTCTTATATATTTGGCTAATTATACTCGATTAGATATAGCGTTTGCTACTAATCTATTAACAAGATTTAGCTCATCTCTTATATGGAGACATTGGAATGAAATTAAGCATGTATTTCATTATCTTCGAGGAACAACTAATTTTACTTTGTTTTATTCCAGAGAATCAAAAAAAGAATGATTGGTTATGCAGATGCAGCTTACTTGTCAGATCTACATAAAGCCAGGTCTCATATAGGAAATGTCTTCACATGTGGAGGTATTGCGATCTCTTGGTGTTCACAAAAGCACACACTTATTGTCACTTTTTCTAATTATGCTGAAGTCATAGCACTTCCTGAAGCAAGTCAAGGATGTATATGGCTAAGGACTGTAATTTAACACATCCAAGTAACTTGTGAATTACCAGTCGATAAAAATCCAACATTACTATTTGAAGACAATATTACATGCGTCGTTCAAATGAAGGATGATTCATCAAAAGCGACCGAACCAAACACATCCCCCCGAAGTTCTTCTCATTCAGCCAAAACCTTGAAAAAGATAAGAAAATAAATATTCAATATATCCGATCAAGTGATAATGCGGCGGATCTCTTCACAAAGACACTTTCTATTGCAGCTCTCAGAAAGCTTATTCGTAATATTGGGATGCGTCATCTGCTAGATTTATGAAGAAGAGTTACCCGTTCCAACTTGACCGGGAGTTTACGTGGTTGTACTATTTTTTCCTCACTATAATTTTGTCCCACATGGTTTTCCTGATAAGATTTTTAACGAGGTAGCATAGAATACGTATACAAAGATGGTGTACTCTTTTTCCCTTCGCTATGATTTTATCCCACTGAGTTTTCTTATCAAGATTTTTAATGAGACATCATGAATGGTGAACAGTCAAGGGGGAGTGTTATGAAGATGTTATAAATGAATGTCTGTCCACCAACAAACCATAGTAACTTTTACAATGTGATGACGCAAGCGATGACGCCAGCATGCAAATAGTGATTGCATAGTACCCCAAAGTTTATCTATAAATATGTTCTTCCTGATTCATTTCAATCTATATTTCAGGAATCAATAATAATTTCTCTTTCTACTCTTTCTAGAAATTTCTGTCTCAGTGTTATATTTCACAGATTTTACGACAATTTTCTCATTATTTTCTTCTGCTTTATTTTCATTGTTTTCTGGGATATCACTGTCTTTATCCACAATAAAAAAAAATATTATTTTCCATTTCTCATTCCAAATCTATTGCTTCTTTATTGGTCAACTACGACATAAATGAATAAAAATATTTTTGGGATATATTATTTATTTTTCTAAAAGCGTGCGAGAGGTAATGCAATTATTTAAGCTAATTAATACGAAAATGAATGCTTGTATATATATTAATTAGTGCATATAAGTTAAAGTTTTCATAATAACACAGTATACTTTGATCATCACGTGCCATTAATTTGTCCAAATTAATCCACCCCCAAATCTTTTTCATCTCTTATCATTATTATATGAATATAATAAAATACAATATATTTTCTGCAATTTTCATCTTTTTGAAAGAGACGTGGAAGACATACACGAGGGGGAATCTTTTCTCATCGCCGATGTGCCGTGCTGGCGCTTCTCTTTTCAAAAAAGACAAATTAAATAATAAATAAATAAATAATATAATATAATGATTAATAATTACAATCATTGACAATCACTCCCATTTATTGCGTTTCAAAATCCCAAACAACACAGCAAGAAGAAGAAGAAGAAAGAGAGAAAGGATTTGAGATTTGAGATCAGCGATCTAAAGAATCTAAAATCTACAATAAAAATGGGATCGATCCAAGAAGCGCAACTACCTTTGTTCCCATTTCCGCAGCTTTGGATAAGGATCCAGCTTCTGTCCAAACCCTAATCTTGTCCAGATTTTCTTTTCCCTTTTTTGGATCTCCAGCTGTCATGATGAGATGATTATGAGAGAGAGAGAGAGAGAGAGAGAGAGAGAGAGAGAGATGTCACTCAAGAGCATAGTGAGGGAGCTGAAGGAGATGAGGGAAGGGATGGGCAGCGGATCAAGAAGAGGGAACGGGAGAGAGGCGCTGCCGCCGCCGGCTATGCGTCTTCAGCAGGAGCGGTGGCAGGGGCGGTGGGAGGACCTGCCGCCGGAGCTGCTACAGGACGTGATAGAGAGGGTGGAGGCCAGCGAGGCGACGTGGCCGGCGAGGAGGGACGTGGTGGCGTGCGCCTCGGTGTGCAAGTCGTGGCGGGAGATAACGAAGGAGGTGGTGAGGACGCTGGAGGAGTGTGCTAAGATTACGTTTCCGATCTCTCTCAAGCAGGTGAGGGTGAATTGATTTGTTTTTTATTAATTTTTGGGAGGTTTGGATTGATTTTAATTGGTTTTTTTGGTGAAAATGTAATGCAGCCCGGGATGAGGGAGAACCCGATCCAGTGCTTCATCAGGAGGGAGCGGGCGACGGGGGACTTATCGCTTGTATTTAGGGCTAAGCCCTGGTAAGATTTTGTTTTCAAGATGGTTTTTCGTTGATTGTTTGATATAAAAGTAGGAACTTTGCTTGCTTTGTTTCTGCGTTGTTATCAGATGTTGGATCATTTTATTTCTGACTTGAACTTTAGATGGTTCTTTATGAAAGGATAATGATACTTCACAGTATGCTTTCATATTGTGGGTGCGATAAAATTGTTATCGCACTAGAGATCACAACTTGGAAGAGGCTACCATAATTGCACAGTCTTCATTCCAACTTAGGCACACAGTCATTCGTGATAGCAGGGTGGGCTTGAACAGAGCTTGATTATGCCTGTTCAAGCTTTATCAATTTAGCTTCAGCTTGATCTTTTTATAGTTGGTTGTGCGAAACAAGCGCAGTCGAGATAGGGTCACCTTAGTTATCAAGTTTAAAACAATGGTGCAACCCCATACAGCTCTCCCCTTGATGATAGGTAATAGTCCTTTTTGGCATCCCCACACCAATCCTTCACCATCTACATAAAACTAAAAAACACTAAACTCGTGAAACTTGAGGATATTAATGTCTATAATTACATACCAATTATATCTCCCAGTGGTAAATTAGCACTTTGTGACATAGCTTGCTTTCGTTGACATTTGTGACCGAAGTTTCTTGGATAACAGCACGTGTCAATGTCAAATTGAATGCCAACAAGCAGAATTCACCAACACAAATATACACACATGTACTTTTACAAACAACACAGAGAGTACTCCCTTCTTGATGTCGCATGTTACTATACTCATCACGCCTGTTTTATCTCCTAGTAGCAAACATCATTTTTTTAACGCAGCGTGCCTTTGTTCTCATTCACCCATGATCTAGGTTTCTTGTATAAATGTACATGTGTTAGTGTCATGCCTCATACATGGCGACAAATACCCTGAACACCTACAAAATAGAATCCTCCAACATGAATATTTACAAGTGTATTATGAACGAGACAAATAAGTACTCCCTTCTTGATGTCATCATATCTTGTCTACATTCATAGTTTTACATAGATGCATTATTGTGCACATTATTAAGTTTGTTGCAAAATATGCCAAGAAATTTAAGTGAGCTGCTTCTTTGCTATAATGTTTGCGACATAGACTTGATACGAGTGTCAAGCTCTAGAGTTTATTAAGATTTAGAGATATTGGGACACAGGGCACCATGTGTGTTTGTTCGATCAAGTAACGCATTAACTATAAAAAGTTTATATCCGACTTTTTAATATTAGTTTCGGTAACTAACTTATAAATTATAAATACATACTCTTCCTCAATTGTTCGCTATGCATTGAGAATTTAAAAAGGCAAAGATATTACCTATACAGTAAGACTGCTTCTATGCTATAATGTTTTCTACATAGACTTGATACGAGTGTCAAGATCTAGAGTTTATTAAGATTTAGAGATATGGAGACACAGGGCACCATGTGTGTTTGTTTGATCAAATAACGCATTAGCTATTAAAGGTGTAATATTCAACATTTTAATATTAGTTTCGGTTACTAACTTATAAATTATAAATACATACTCTTCTTCCTCAATTGTTCGCAATGCATTGAGAATTTAAAAGGCAAAGATGTTACCTATACAGTAAGGCTGCTTCTATATTTCTGCCTTGTATGGGTCATGTTGAATGAATAATAGTGCAAATCTTTTTGTTCGTAGTCCCTCTTATGTAACCTTTGGTAGAAAGTCTTTTTTTTAAAAAAGAGGAAAATAACAGCAGCATTGATAGCTTATTTTGTTAAATTTGATCTGCAGTGCTAAGTTAATCAAGAGTTGTCTTTCTTTTCCTTCTTTCCATTTTTTTTCAGCCTTCCTTTTGCGCCTTACTTTTTTCCCTGGTACTTCTTTTTCCGAGTTCTTCAGATTTTTTGCTGTGTCACTTTTCTTTATTCTGATCCTGAAAAGAAGTGTCCGTATGTGTGGACATGCATGTCATGTCCATTACTTGTGACGTTGCTAGTGCTAGGGAGATCTTTTTCATGAATAATAGCTTCTTGTGCTTGACTACAGGCTTTGTGATAAATCATGAGAGTAGATTCAATACCTTTTTAGCTGCAAGTTTTTCTTTGGAAGTACTTTAGAAAAACTAAGAAATTTTTTATGTGAGCACGTAAGGAAGGAAATAATTCTTAATGAGGTAACTAATTCGTTACTGGTATAGTTGATTGTATCCTAAATCAATGTCATTTTTACTTCATACCATGTGACAATGTTTTCTTGATTTGTACATACAGATTCTTAATTAATCTTTAAAGATGAATAGGTTGCATAAAAGAAGATATTTGGTAATTGGGACTCATTGATTAACTCTGATGAATTCAGGGTTTTTTTTTTTTTGTGGGAAGAATGTAGACCATCCGACCATCCTAGAAGAATTTGTACCCTACAGGTATTGCAAGTTCCCAAGACCCAGTGCATTAGCTAAGTAAAAGAATGCATGTAAAGTAGCCCTTGATACTCTAGAATGAGAGTCAGAATTGCAAAAGAGTTTTTTAGCATAAAAGGAAGAACATATATAAACTTCTTAGAGGACACTAGCTGATTGCCTTAAGCAAATCTAGTCCATATCTTCCCTGTATTGTCGTATTCATAGTTCTAGTAAATGGAACAGAACTTGTAGAAACTCTGTTCATCCTATTCTAATAGTTGAATACTCATAATGACTTTCTTTAGGCGTCTAATGATTCTCTGTGGTGTTGTTTTGGGTTAGTTTTCAGAAAGAGGTAGAAGATTTGCCTGGTTTCATGCTTTTATGCACTTGCTCTATAAGATTATATTGTATTCGCATTTATCTTTGGTCAACATAATTTTATCGTAGCATTTTAATTGGGGAAAATATTATAGTAGTGGAGATGATATGTCAGAGAACATACCAAAAACTATTAGTATCATGCTCTTTTTCAACAATATGGAAAAAGCAGTGGCAGTCTGAAATATATAGTTGATTCTGAAATTTCTTACTATTAGTTCGTGGTGCAATAATCTGCATGTTGTTATCGAATTTCTGGGAATGTAAGAGGTCGACTTAGCTTGAATGTGACTATTCATGTTCAAGCTAGGCCTGTCTAACTTTGCACTTGGTTCATTAAAAACCGGGGGAAAGTCTCCTACTTGTTAATATCTAAAAAAGAAAGGCAGAAAGATCAGCTTTAGGTTGTCTTGAGACATGGCTTCCCATTTTGATATAACACCAATCCTTTTTCCTCATTTTTCTCATTCTTCTCTTGATTAAAGTTTGATAACAGCACAAGTGTCAGTGCCTAACAGTAACACTGGTGCTAGGTGTTAATTTTTTTGAACATTTTAGAACTAGGTTCTTCCAACGCAGTTTTACACACATTAATTATTAACGACTCTAGAGATATGCTCCCTTCATGATGCCTTTAATTGTATCTTAATCTGTTATTTTATTAATCTTCATAGTTTGTATGAATGCCTTTGTGTGCATATTATTAAGTTTAAAGTATCCTGAGAAAAATGGTTTTATATTTTGTGTAGTACAAAAAGAATACCAAAGAAAGGCAAAGACCAAGATCTAAGAGATGGAGCATAAAATTCATTCTTCATTAATAAAACTGATATTTCTTATGTACACACTACACTGTTGATCCACCTCTTTTAGGTTAGCAGAGTAGAATGCTCCATTTAATAGGTATCTTGATACTCTCTAGGGACTAGGGAGGGAGGTGATTCATTGTTGTCTCAACACGAGGACGAGGAGTGCCTATAAACTCCTTTCTAGAGGACAAAAGAGTATTACCATTAGTAAATCAAGTCTATATCAATAACCGGCTTTCTATTATGTCATAAGTACTATGAAATGAGTAAAGAAGATTTTCAAAATTCCTATTTTCATGTTAGTGCTGACTAGTCATATAAAAAGGTCTTGAAACTGTGCCAACAACGTAAGCATGGATTTATAAGAGGGGTGCTTACAGAGCAAAGTATGGACCATAAAGAAAAAGGAACATAAGTTTTACCTCTAAAAAGAAAAAGAAAAACACACAAACATGTGAAGCATAAACTGGTTCAAGCTGTGTTGTTTGAGCACTTCTTCTTGACTGATCGATTTAGGTATTGATGCTATTCAAGCTGTTTATGAGTAACTTCCTCAAATTTACCCCTAACTATGACCTATGCTGCACGGACATGGCAATATTGAAATGGATACGACATGGCTTCATGCTAGAAGTGTCTGTGCCAGATAGACTGTGAAAATGACATAATAATATAATATTAATGGCAGTTTACAGCCCACTAGATGTTATGACTTATGCGTGAAATTTGACCTAATTGTCATCATTATGAGTCGGTCACTGGTATTCGTTAATCTTTTCTCATTTCAACTGCAGCCCTGCAGGGAGAGAATGGAAAACTGTTGCTTGCAGCCCGCAAGATAAAACGTGCAACAAGCACTGATTATGTGATTTCATTAGTCTCAGATGATTTCTCCAGAGCTAGCACTGCCTATGTTGGAAAACTAAGGTAAGCAGTCTTTCATGCTCCCAATGACTTCCGTCCAGCATTTCCTTTCTTAACGAAAGATGTTTTTCTCTTGGTGGAATCCAACCAGGTCTAACTTTCTGGGCACTAATTCACTGTCTATGACAGCCAACCTCCTTCTGAGGCTGCCATCTTATCAACTAGACGTCCGAGCCGAAGGCTCCATTCTAGGCAAGTTTCTCCAAGAGTACCAGCCAGAAATTACCACATTGCTACCATCTGCTATGAGCTAAATGTCCTCCGGACCAGAGGACCACAGAGAATGTTGTGTACCTTGCACTCCATTCCGAATTCAGCAGTCCAGGAGGGTGGAATTGCCCCAACGCCTGCTGGTTTCATTCACTCCCTTGAGGAACAATTCTCTACTTTGTCAGTTTCAAAGCTGAACCATCCCATAGTTCAATTCTCGTCTCCGAGCCTAACCGAGATTCCAGGACCAGCCCATACTCTGGGAGAGCCATTGATCCTGAAGAACAAGGCTCCTAGGTGGCACGAGCAGCTCCAGTGCTGGTGCCTAAATTTCAGAGGAAGGGTAACAGTAGCTTCTGTCAAAAACTTCCAGCTAGTGGCTGCTGTGGATCCCTCCCGCCAACCTTTGCCTGAACAAGATCCCATCATACTTCAGTTTGGAAAGATAGGAAAGGATATCTTTACGATGGACTACCGATATCCTTTGTCTGCATTCCAGGCATTTGCTATCTGTTTGAGTAGCTTTGACACAAAGCCAGCGTGTGAGTGAATGGAAAATGCAAACATCAGTTTCTACATTCTTCCTATACTCGTCTAAGTCCAAAGCTGATGGTGTAAATATATTTTCATTGAAAGAACTCTTTCCACACCAGGCCATGTCCCATATTCTGTCCAAGGGCAGGGACTCAGCATCACGCGTGAGGTTTGTGTTTTAAATGTATTTTGTGTTTTACCTGTTCCTGTATCTTACACTATCGTTGAAAGAAAGAAAGAATGCTATGATGTTTCTTACATATATATAACCGTCTCGTTTTGTATCATTGATATTGTATCCTGTAAAGCAATATATTATTCTGTTTGAGTTGAAAAACATCTAGCTTACAAACATACCTGTGTTATAACCTTGACATGTATGTTATTACACCGTTATCAAACATAAACACTTGCATAAATAAATACATAGATGTTGATAGGACAGGGCGTGGTTATATTTTCAATCAACATAGATAAAATATTTTATTCCTTTAGTGGTGATGGATTACAGTAACACAAATTCATTAGTCCCCATTGTTGTTAGTCTTGGACGTGCCATCACTGGTGCCTTCTTTTTCCTTCTTGTCATCACAGCTGAGCTGGCACCCACAGCGCCGTGGTTTTTTATGGTCTTCCAGGTCATCCTCACTTGGCTCAATGAGAAGTCCTCTTAAGGCATCACCTCCTGATATTAGGTTCATAAGTGAGCTTCTGAGGTGTGTTTATGCTGGAAGCAGTCTTCTGAGTCTTCAGGGGTTCCACTTTTTCCTTTAAACTTACTGACTCAGTTGGCTCCGTGGAGACAACCAAGTGCACTTCTGGGTTTCCTTCTTCGCGTTTACAGTCATTCAGGACAGAATTGTTGATGCTCTGCACGTTGCTGTTGACACTGGCAGCAATTGGTGTGTCGTTAGGTTTATCTTTAGATCTTTCTTCATCACTGGTTGTGCCAGCATTGGCTTTCTTATGGTTCTTCTCAGGGCCTTGTTGGGTTATGTCCTCATTGCCAATGAACATGATTGCTCCGTTGTTTTTACCTGCTAATGTTATAATTGTCACCCCTTGGTTGCTGCCTGCACGCCCTAAATGCCCAATGCTCAGATTCTGGACCAATCTCGAGAGGCCCTCCGTGATCTCCTTCTGGAAATTAGCTCGCTCACCGTTGGAGGGAAGCCCTTGGAACAGAAGAAACGGACATGTTGCTAACTTTACGGTTGGATTCATGCTCCTTCCCGTTTCCCTTTTCTTGCTCTTTCAGTTTTTCTGGTTCTCTAACTTGAGTATCAGACATCAATTTGCCAGTGCCGGAGTGTGGCCTGGTGGGTTCAGCATCAGCCACCCTTATAGACAGCTCATCTTCACTTTCACTGGACTGGGGCTTGGCGTGGGATTTCTGGTTTTGTTTGGGGCTTATCATCTTTAGATTCTTCGTGTTCTTTCTGATTTTAGGGTTTCAGTTATCTTCCTCTCTTGTTTTTTTTTTTTTTCAGTTTTATGTTTGGTTTCCTCTTTAGTAATTTCTTTAGGTTTTACATCCAGTTTTGGCTCTTGGGAAGTCTGTATGTGTTGTGTTGGTTTCAAGTCAGGTTTGGTTCTGTCTTCTGGAATAATGCTTTTAGGTTTTCTCATCTAGTTTATGTTTTTCAGAAGTTCCTTGATCTTGTTTCAGTTCTGACTCAGGTTTCATTCTCCCTTTCGGAATCTCTTCAGGTTTTTCATCTAGTTTTTGGTTCTCGGAGGTTTCTGAATCGGGTTTAGGCTTTTCTTCTTTAATTTCCTGAGGTTGGTTTTCAGGTTTTGGGGGTCAGGCAAGAGCTGGAGCCTTTCCGGGTAAAGGTTGTGCAGGAACATCTTTCTGCAAAGAATTCGCAGAAGTTGCTTCAGTCTCTAACTTCGGTTTGGGATGGGTTTCAGCTTCAACTGGCTCAGAAACTGGTTTGTTTTGGATTTGTTCTGGAGTTTGGGTTTCAGGCTGCTAGTTTGTTTGCTGTGTTTTTGATTCAGGTACAGATTCAGATAAAAGAGGTGCAGATTGGAGCTGAGATCTTTCCTCGTTCTGTATTGGTCGGATTTTTATCTGCACCAGGATAATGACACGTGTCCCACCTCATCAGGACTGCCTGAGACAGACGACAAGATATTCCCACATATCACTTTCTTAGGCACCACTCAGTTGTTCCCGAGGTCAGCCCTCCTTCCGACGACACCGCCATCCCGAGAACTCCCATACTCCGAGCACCTTTCTGAGCACCATTGAGTCATGCCCGAGGCAACTCCTCCCGCTCCAAGTGAGACACCCACAGCAGCCGGCCTCATTGATTCAATTTTGCCAGCAAGACTACCATGACTCGCGAAGTCAGTTACGCCGCCAGATAATCCCACATTTTGAACGTTGCAACAAATCCTGCTCTGTCGCGGACAGTTATAGTCGGCGCTCACAACAATTAATGGTATAATCCAAGCGGTTATGAAGAAATCTCAACGTGCAAATTTTGTTGTTATGGAGATTCGTGATATATGCATCTTTGTTACGACGTGCAGGGCACTTATACACTGAAACCTCCATCAAGAAGGAGGACGGATTGAAGAGATTGTAACAAAGCGGATTGAAGAGATTGCAACAAAATATAGCTCTACTGAGTCACTGTAACCTCTTGAAAATAGTGCCTCCTCCCTGTAGTTTTTCTCAAATTGAGTTTTCACGTAAAAATCTTGTCTCCTTCCTTGTTTTTTGTGTGCGAATCTCTTCGTTACTTTTATTTCCCGTGGTGCGAAATTGATCGCTCGATCAATCGTGTCAGAAAATCTCCACCATATTTTGGTGCTTTCATTGAGAGCTGAGTCCCTACACTCAAGATTTCTTTCTCCATAACCTTCTATAAAGATCCTCTTCTAGAGCAGCGAAGGGAATCGCCAATGATGCAACTTTCAAAGACAAGGCCGTCGCTACCACTGGGGGCAAGGCCTCCCTATCCACCAATGTCACCTTTCTCCCCGGAGCCCCATCCTCTTTCTCAGAACACCGCAGTGGGGTAAAATCTTTTCTCCTTATGGCGTGTTCTGTCGGAGTTCGTCTGACCGGACATTGTTGTCGCCCTCCTGAAGGGCTTCTTGGGGATCGCCTTAACGGGTGGTGATCGTCTGGCTTCCTTGGAGGAACGAAAAGATGCTTGCGAGACACAACTACCTACTTCGAGGACCACTGTGAGGGTGAAGACTGCCCCCCAAAAATCTCCTCTTATTGAATGGGCCTTGGCCGTCCTTGCCTCGGGGATCTTCAATGGTGGCAGGACAGGTTCTCGGATCTCCTGTATTTTTTTAAAAAAAAGGCCAACACAGGAATAAAAGATTTCATGTGTTCACTTGTCAGTTGTAATGACATAATGAAATTTGATAAAATGTAATTGTATGTTTATCTTGTAATGGAAATGAATGAGTTGTTTAGATCTTGCCTAACTCGTGTTGTGGAATGATCTAACCCCTTGTGGAAAGTTCAAATTGAGGATGAACTTTTGAAACCCGAAGGTAAGTGTTTGTACTACATCTCTCAAGTTGGGGCTTCCCTCCTTGGAGCATAGATAAATTGGCAGTAGCCCAACCAGGGATGAACCTTCCAGACGGTAGTTGCTCGGTCAGGGATGAGCCACGGAGATGGGTATTTTTACTACATCTCTCGGTGGGGGTTTCCCTCCTCTGAGCATAGACAACTAGCAGTAACCCAGTTGAGATGAAACTTTCGAATGGTAGTTGCCCGACTGGGGATGAGCCGGGATAGTTACCCGGTGGGGATGAACCTACCAGACGGTAGTTGCCCACTGGGGATGAACCGAAAAAGTGATAGTTGCTTGATTGGGATGAGCCCTTTCTGAGGTCAGTCGCCCAATCAGGGGTGAGCCTGAGAGTGCACTGAGGCGGAAGGTTATGGTATTGTTCTTGAGTGGGGGCTTCCCTCCTTGGAACACCATATAGAATTAAGGCAGATGACCAATTAAATAGGGATGAGTCAGAGTGTTACCGGAGGTGAATGCTTGTGTTACTGCTCTGGAGTTGGGGCTTTCCTCCTTTGAACACACCAATAGAAACCTCCGGGGGAAGCGCTCGTGAGCTGGCTGCGTAGGAGCCAGTGAGTGGTTTGACAGATCCTGTGGAGGGCGTGAAGAGTTGAGAGTCAAACGCTGATGTTGGATCTCGAGTGAGGGAATTCCTCCTCTGACACGATCTTGACTCCGGAAGGCAGAGCTCGTGGGCTGAGCGGGTTCCTTGGATCTTGAGAAGGATGTAGTGAAGTCATTAAGAATTAGAATGCACTTTTATTGAGTGAATCAAATAAAGTACATAAAATTTGAATGACAGGGAGTTTTTATCCGTTAGAGAAACTTCTTTGCTCTTTATGAGTGGGGTTGATGTTAGTCAACCGCCCTGTACTGTGTGACACGTGTTGTGATTGACTCGGAGACGGGATCTCACGCTGTTTTTTCATTTTGGAGGATGCTCCGGATGTTAGGATGTACTCTCAAAGATAGCCTTATTGAACTAGATCTTTGAGGTTCTTGCGAAGAGACCGACATTAGACAGTCCAATGTCCCGGGCGGTCATAGAAATAACAGTAATCCTTCTCTTTGAGATGAGAGGGATCATGCGGCTTAGGTTCTAAATGCCTCGCCCAGGGTTGACCCTTGATGGCTTCCAAGACGTCCTTGATCGGGAGCTTCAACGGAGTGAAGTTGTCGTCCACCCTATAAGTTCGGAATGCACTTTGCTAAGGGTTCGGGATGGTTGTTTCTTGAAAGCACCTTGCTCTCAACCCTGGTTGTCGACGGAGGGGTCTCCATGTTGCGGCTTTGGTTTGGCTTTATCGTCGTCGCGATTAAAGGATGAGTGGCGGAGTTCTTCATTGCTTCCTCCAACTGGATATACGGTTGGATTCGATGTAGGATCTCGCTTCAACGGGTGACATTGTACTTCACCAGGTGTTTGTACAGCAGGTGGGTGACCCGTAGCGCGCTGATGAATGCAAGAGCGGATGCATCCTCACTGCAGTTGTGTACCTTGGCTAGCTGATTCTGAAAATAGCCAATGTACGCCTTGAGGCTATCTGATGATCTCATCTTGATGGAGAGAAGGTGGTGGTTGTTCTATTTGAATTCCTGACGGGAGGAGTATTGAGTGAGGAACAATTTGGTGAGGCCTCTGAAGTTATGGATGGAGCGCGGTGGAAGGGAGTAGAACGAGTTGGAGATTGCCCCTTCAGGGCGGAAGGGAAGATCTGACACATGATAGAGTTGTTCTGGCATGGATCACCATCTTGTCCTGATACTAGCGGAGATGTTGGACTAGATCGCTCTGACCGGAGTAGCAATCAAAGGTTGGAATCATGAATTTCTTAAGAAATTCAAATCCCAATATGCCCTCGGAGAAGGAGTTGGATGCATCGATGATGGTGGCTCTGAGTTTGCCGGGGTGCGGCGATCTCGCTTCTTCGACTCGCTTCTGCATAAGCTTGTCGAGATCTTGAATATGGAAGAACACTTCGATCTTTCTCCGAGAGTGGTTGTGTTGATCCCTCGTGCAGGGATGTGACAAATTCGATCCGTCGTCGGATCATTCCGATGGAGTAGGGGAGGCTGCTCTGTAATGCCTCCGACTTTGAGTGTGCTCGCCACTTGTAGCCTCTGTTACAGTGGGCCTTTCTGGCAATAGAGGCGGTCCTCGGGTGTTCTGAAGGGTGATGATCTGGATAAGGAGTTGGTCATTCAGACGCTTCATCTCCTCCCGTTCACGGGCCGCCTTCTCTCGATCATGCACCGCTTGCTCGCGCTGGCGGTTGCGATCGAACAGGGTTTGTTACTTCTCTATCTCCTCCCTCATGTCTGCGAACATTTAGAGGAATTGGGCTTCGTACATTGACGGTGGGTGGATGTCTTCGGTTGCCTCCTGTGAAAGCGCAGAGGCAGCCCCTTTCACGATAAGGCTGAGGTCGAGGCTGCTCCGGAGGATGATGCACCAGGGATGGCAACAGATTTGCCATTGGAGATGATCATTTTGCCAGTGGTTGGTTTGCTTCTTCAGGGTCATGACTCGTTGGAGAGGTTTTTTTTTTAGGGTAGATTTGATAGGGGGAAATCTGTATTGGAACTCAGAACTCTCAATGAAAGCACCAGTTTGTGGTGGAGATTTTTCGTCTCGATCGATCGGACGGTCGATCCACACCACAATCGAGAAGAATGATGAAAAAAATATGAATCGCAATGCAGAAAGCAGACAGAGACACAAAATTTTTACGTGAAAACCCAATGAGGAAAAAATCATGGGGAGGAGGAGAGAAAATTCACTATAATTTGCAAAGATTACAAGGATTATCGGGATTCTCAATGCCAGGCTAAGTGTTGGGCTTCTTAGATTGGGTTCAGCCTCCTCCTCTCGTTGGAAGAGATGGGCTATATATGCTCCATCCGTCCTACATACATGGAGGCGGATGATACGGATATGATTTCTCGCAATCGCATGATCTTTACGTGCTGATTTGTTATAACAGTCGTGATGATGGGCGCTTGATTTTTGGGATTGCATGCAGTGAAATCTGCTTCGGCAATAACTGCCCATGCTGGAGGGCGTTAACACGTTATACACGTGGGTGAGGTTTGAACTTTGTTACTGTGAGTATAGATCAGGGATGATCTGTTACCGTTATTGTGGAATGACGGAGTTGAAATCTTCGAGCAGGGAAGCCCCAGGGTAACTGAGAGCATCAGAACTATCAGGCTTCGGAGAGCAGCTTTAGAATTGTTTCTGCAATGGCGGAGGCTTGAAAGTGTTTGGACACGTGGCGCCATCTTAGGAGAGTCGAATTTTGACCACTACACACGCACATTATACACACACACACACACACACACATTATATATATATATATATATATATATATATATATATATATATATATATATATATATATAGAGAGAGAGAGAGAGAGAGAGACTTGCGTCCTTCCAAAAAGATTTGAGCCTGGATCCTTCCCACTCAAATTCAACCCTCCGACATTCGAATACAAGATTCACTCCGTTGAAGCTGGCCTATATTATTTCAAGTATCTATAAACTAAAAATCAAGTGTTTTGAATACTTTTTGCCCATGCATCAAGTAGGAGAAATACGGACGGCCTAAATAGTGAGTTGTTAATTTAACGGTGTAGAATATTTGAAACCTAACAAAAATTGGTTTGTAAGGGTTTTTAAATGTTTAGATCATAATCAAATGGTCGGATCGAGAATTTGTATGTCTAAAGACATAGATCTAACCAACTCACTACTTTCGGCTGTCCATTTTGTACCGCTTGATGGATGTGAAAAAAGTATTCAAAACACTTGATTTTTGATCTATATATACTTGAAATAATATAGATTAACTTCAACGGAGTGGATCTTGTATTCGAATGTCAGATGGTGGTATTTGAGTTAAAAGGATTCGGACTCAAATCCTTTTGGAAGGATGCACGCGCGCGCATACACACAAAATTTTCAGCTATGGCTAGGTGATACCTGAGTTATTTATTGCAACATGTAATCCACAAAGTTTTACTATTTGAGTGGATGGCAAGTTTAACCTTTAGGTCTGGGACTGCAAACTCTCTTTTGAAAGTCTGTATGTATGTGTATTCCTGGACCTTTCGGACTGGTGAAGACTTGACGGAGTTCTCTGAAACTGAAGTTGTGTGCAGAATATCTATGTTCTGTTTTGGTTGAACATCTATGGCTATAACTCCAACTGCAGTAGGTGAAAATAAGTGTGGTACATTATGTGAGAAATAATATATATTGAATAAGAAAAATCAATATAAGCTGATGAGGTAGTCTTTTGTCTAATTTTTTATTTTATCCAACTGCCTGCAGCTAGAGCTGCAGCTAATTGGTCATAGTTATTTTTGTAACAAAAAGACCTAAATTGGTCTCAACTGTTATTAGAGTTGTATGTAGGTTAAGGGTGGAAGTGAGGAAGTAAGGAAGTGAGGAAGTGATAATAGTTTTCTTTGGAACTTGAGAATTAGTTAGTAAGTTTTCTGGTGTTTGGATGTTGTTGGAAGTGTAGTTTGAAAAATGTTATGTCTTTTCCGGTGTTTGGATGGTAATGTGGAAGTGGAAGTAGAAAAGTTGACCACAAAGTTGACCGCAAAATAATATTAAAATAAAAATTAATTAAGAAAAATAAAAATGAACTGTAATTAGAATGCAAGTGAAATTTACATGATCAAATAATTAACTGTTTTGCGCTACAACGTATTACAAATGAGATTTACATGACCACAAAATTAACTGTAGCACTCTGGAAGTGAGGAAATGGTTGTGTAAAAGAGAGAATAGAAAAAGAAAAGGGGTTTTCTTATTTTCCTTTTCCGGTGTTTGGATAGATAAGGAAGTGATCAATTATACTTCCTCATTTCCTTACTTCCGCCCACTTCCTTCAAACCAAACACCCCCAACTAGTAGTTTCAACTAGGAAAAAAACCATTAAATGATTATCAAAATTCAATTTTACAAAAAGGAAAGCACTTATTTGCTTTAAAACCAGTGAAGCATAAATCCTAAACAATGCCAAACAGGGCTCTGCAGGCTACTTTATAAAATATAACCGGCCAAGAAAATGCAGATGCTCAGATTTGACTTCAATAATATGAGCTCCTTGCTCTGCTCTCTCAAGCAAAAGATGAAACCAAGACAGCATCAGCAAAAATCCATCGAAGAAGGTTTAGCATCCATGATATTCATTCTGTTTCCCACAAGACAAGCAAAGAAAAGTTCCTGGAGTTGAGTTAACCTGCCATGCTACAAACAAGATATGCTCCTTAACATTTTCCTTAAAACTTCCACGGAGGAAGAAGAACATGGAAGCCAAGACGCTCTCCTGAGTTCTCGACTATAGAGCTCGTATTCATATCAATCTTTTATTTCCCATTCAAGGTATGAATTTCGATAGTTCTCGTTGTTGTGGCAGGGCTTCTCTGCCCTGTGCAGTCTAATTTTCAATGTTGGCATTTCTTCTGTAGAGTCTTTAGTAGGGATCAAAGATGCAAGGGATAGCTCAAGCACTAGCTTTCCATGGAAAACGAGTTAAACTTGCAGTTCTACAGCACATAAACACAAAGCAAATGTTTTCTTGGTCCAACCTGTTCAGTGCCACATCGACAGCTCTTGTACCCCATCGTGGACTGGAGAACACAACTGTTGCTGAGATCTTGAACACAAAGGAGATGATGATGCCGGAGCAGTGTTCTGGTGTTGCACCAATGATACAGTGTATGATGCTGTGAAGCAGGTAGGAACTTTCATTTGAATTTGCAGTAAAACACATTAAACCTTACAATTCTAAATTCGAAGTTAAAATGTTCAATTTGCAGATGACACAGAATAATATCGGTGCATTGGTTGTCGTGAAACCAGGAGATCAGAAACTAGTTGCAGGAATCATCACTGAAAGAGGTACAGAAGCATTTCCTTTCACCTGTAGCTAATTCTTTTTTCTAAAAGTATAGATATAAAAAGTTGTTAGACACAAAACCAATATATAATTCAGTATTAGCGCAAATAGAACAAGTACAAATACTAAAAAGAAAAAAAAAAAAATAAAAGGATGTCATTTGTGTTGTTGATATGAGATGAGAATCATATTACTAGAATCATGCCTTGGCATAGTGGCAAGTTTTGCTTTTCACATCCTTTCTGATTTGAAATACATGTTCAATACAGACTATCTTCGAAAGATTATTGTGCAAGGAAGAGCTTCAAAAGCCACTAGAGTAGGAGACATCATGACCGATGAGGTCTATTCTTGCACTTGACATGATTTTGTAAATTTTTACAATACACTGTCTGTGGCCATTTTTTCTCAAAATTCTACTCTCCATGTGTTTTATAGAATAAGCTCATCACGGTGTCTTCTGATACAAACATTCTCCAAGCAATGCAGCTGATGACAGGTATATCTTTTCTTAGAATGCTATCATATTTCATTCCTAGTCATGTAAAGGGCACAAGAATTCACAGAATGACTGTTGACCTTTTGGTGTTAACAGACAAACACATTCGACATGTCCCTGTGATAGATCACAAGGTTGTGGGAATGATTTCCATTGTGGATGTTGTTCGGGCAGTAGTGGAACAGCAACAGGAGGAAGTAAAGCGTTTGAATGCATTTATCAAAGGAGATTACTATTAGAATCCAATAAATGAACTTTACATGTCAATGATGTCAATAAATATGAAGGCCTTTCGACCCAAATAGATGATGATGTGTATGCAGCAATTAATGTTACTTGAGATGGCATGCAAAAGTTAAAATGCTGCTTTGTCAATAAGGATGGACAACATTGCTAGCCAGAAAGCATGATACATCACAGGACCAAGTTTTCAAAAAAAGTGTGTTCATATCATCAACCTAGGAAGTTACAAGGAAGATCAGTGGTGTACAAGTTGGGACTTTGTGGTACTGTGTGATTTGCAACAAGACAGAAGCCTTATCTGTAACCAGCATTTCCACTTTGTAACCCCCCCCCCCCCCCCCCCCCCCCCATTCAGACAAGTGATTTAATAATACTCTTTATCTAAGTGTTGAGTATGTTATGAATTCCTGTGAAGTAAAGTGAAATGGTTGATGAGGAACAGGATTCCTGCAATACAAATATGAAGACATATCTTAGTATGAAGATTGTGAAAATATAAACGATTTTTGTAAACAAGTCAAGCTTGAGAAACTTGACATACGGCCGAGGCCCGTATATTTTGATCTGGCGCACATGGGTGTCCCTTCCATTCAGATGATTGGATAGAACAGCAAGTTGAAGCATGAAAGTGTGAATAAATGTCTCACCGTACCATACACGAAAAGAAAATATGTTAATTGAGTATTCAACGTTACATAGGCATAGAGATGGGCTCATGCTTTGAGCATATTCACACAAATTATTTATATCAAACCTATAGTTTCCTGGATAGTAGCATATTAAACCTCTGTGGACTGAACAGGAAAATGCACAAAAAAAATTATGACTGCAACTTACTACTATCCTATTAAAATTACCAGTCAAGTGCATAACCAATCCGCATTGGAGACCATAAGCAAAACAAAATGAACAACATTAGGATAAGGTGCAAAAACAAACAAAAGGAAGAGCACTATGCAGAACTTGTCCTTTATCATATAATCGTCTAGCTCATGAGCTCGTATGTGTGACAACCATTGTGAAGAACAAAGATTGAATCAAATTATACTTGAACTGTCAGACTGAGGCTTATCCAGTATTTTGAGAAGACAGTCGGATAATAACCATAAGTGAAGTTGTATGCAATACCGTTTTCCTTCTTGTTTCATTTTGGGTTTTCCTTTTTTCTTTTCTGTTCTTGTTCATTTGTGCATGCACGAGTGCACCATGGAGAGGGAGGGGAGGGCGAGGAATGTTCGACTGAAGTACTACTCCACCAATGTCCAATACTATCATAATCATCACCATCAAGGATACGGAAGTTGGCATCTCTGAATGCAGGTGCCCCCGCTGAACTCACAAAAAAGTTTATACATTAACTGACGATAATTTTTCCTGTTACCTTATTTCTTCAAAAGGTTTATACATTAACTCACAACTCAAAGCATATGGTAATGCTGAAAAATGACAAGGATGGTAAGGGGAACTACATTCATCTCAAGGACACAAAATTGCCTTGTTACCCTTGCTCTTAAGCATATGCACCTACAGAGCAACCTTCCAAAATACTCCTGTACTAAAACAACTTCCCAAAATCCCAGAATAGCATTCATCTGTAAGGCAATGATTGAAGGAGAAATGAATTCACCTGTACTATGGGGGAAGATGACAAGGAATGTTGGAAGAATTTATTCATCTATAAGCCACAATTAGGCCAAGAATAAACTGAGACCTCTACCAGAAGAACATTATCTTTAAAAAGTAATTCAGCATTACTGCATGCTTTGAATCCCTCTTTACAAAATCATAACATATAACATTACCAGGAGTGTATTATAACAATACATTTAGAAAGAAAAAGGTTCTAGCATAAAAAAAAAAGAGTGAAGGCCGCAAAATTCAAATTTTGAACTACAGTGAGAATGGAAACCACCAATCAGGGAATTTAGAGGGTCCAGTGTTAAGATAACATAGAAATTTCATAAAACTAAAAAATCCACCCCAAATTGTCTTTGAGAATTTAGGCGACCAAATATCTTTTAAGGTGATAAGCCTCATGTGAATTTGGATAACTTTAAAACAGTTAATAAGTAATGTCATTTACTACATTTATGGGAAGAGCTCAAGTACATTGCTACGTATGACTTGATAAAGAAAGTTAAACTGATTCATCCTTACTTTCCGTTAGGCTACTACAAACATAATGTAACCAGAATTTAAGGCTGCAAGGACACCTCTGAGCCACCTTATCATGAACAATTACTACTATCAACATATATTTTGAAAAATATCCTGCAACCAAGTGAAAACCAATAAAAATTTGTTGTAGTTCTCAAATTCAGTCTACTAAAACAGGGTCTCCACATGATTACGAGTTATAGCAAGCAATTAAGGAAACAAGTAGTACTTGGTAACACTAAGACGACAACCGTAAGCAGGAATTTACCCAGGGTTCCAGTGTTGTGAGGATGCATGCACGAGTGAGTGTGATGCGGACATCATGGAGCTCACACCACCACCAAAATTCAAGTCCTAAGAATGACGAGTGTACCAAAGGAGACTCAAGACAACCATGGCTATTTAGTTCTAAAGGAAAATTTTGTAATCATAGTAGTAGAATTTCTATTTATATATTGGAGTAGTACTTAGAGTTGTAGTAGGATTAGTAGTTTTTCTTTTCATGTATTTTTGCTTTCTTTAGATTCATTTTTTTAGGATTAGTATTTCTATTTAAATTGTAACAAGGAGAGTACAATTTTGTAGCCTATATAAAGGACACTTGTGTATTTATTGGGAGATATACAATCAATGAAAAGTTCCTTCACTCTCCATTGAGTTTGATTATTAGATTTCTCAATTCAGAATTCTGTTAGTGGTGGAATGCTCTAATGAGATGCCCTAATTGATTTATCGGTTACTCTATATTTCTCTCTCTACTTCACATATCAAATTTCTTCATCTGTTGAATCTTCGTTGAGTCCTCATCGTTGACAACCCTTCACTGCCTCGCCTCACCTTCGTTTACATCATTTTTCTCTCCCAACTATTCAAGTTAAAGCATGGTCTCCTTGCTGCTTCACAACTGCTCAAGACTATTGATACAATTCTTAAAGAAGTGCATGTGGCTTCTGCATCAAGGCTGTGCCCAACGCCCAATCGCTCGCGCACAGATGTGCCACGCCCAAGTGCTAGACAATCACGCCCTCGGAAACTAATAGGCATGCCCGAGCCCCTGCTGTGGTCGAAATTCTGAGCGAGAGTATTAATAATGTTCGTTTCAAAGTCCTTTACAGTGTTACCATCTTGACCTCATCTGTTTGAGTGTCTCGATCTCTCGACAATCCAGATCTCATCGACTGCACTTGTGTCAATTTGAATATGAGGGTAGAAGATGGAGTTGATACCCCTCCGACCTATATCTAAACAACCTAAACCTAATGCATCGAAGAAGTCGAAAGGAATTTATTTGATCAGTGCGAAGAACTTGAAATTAAGAACGGTGTCCCATTCATGATCTTAGCTGCTAGAGAAGTGGTTAAAACACCGGATAACCCTATTCCTCTAGAAGTTACCCCTATGATTGAGGAGTTTATTGATATCTTCCCCAAAGACTTTTCGAATAGATTACCACCAATGTGTAACACCAACACGCAATCATCTAGTACCCAGATAAGTCTGCCAAACTTGTCATATTATCGAATGAACCAAATCGAGCATGCAAAGCTCAAGAGGCAAGTCGATGAGTTGATAGACAAGGGCTTCATCAGAGAGAGAATGAGCCCATATACGATCCCCGCATTATTAATGTCAGAAAGATGAATCATGGTGTATGTGCGTAAATAGAGCGATTAACAAAATCACAATCAAGTATCGCTTTTCAATTTCGATGTTGGATGATATGTTAGATATGACGTCTGGTGCACAATCTTTTCAAAGATAGATCTAAAAAGTGATTATCATCTAATCTGCATTCGTTCGAGATGAATGGAAGACCGCTTTCAAAAGAAAGATGGACTATATGAATGGATGGTCATGCCATTTGGATTGAGCAACACTCCAAGTACATTTATGCGAGTTATGACTCAAGTATTGCGACTTTTTATAAGAAATTTCTTGCAGTCTACTTTGATGACATCCTCGTTTATAACCATTCTCGTGAGCAACATTAAAAACACTTGCGTCAAGTCTGTATTGTGTTGAGAAAAGAAGAATTTTATGCTAATCTGATGGAGTGTGCCTTTCTTTAACACAAGTCTACTTTTTAGGATTTGTAGTTTCTTCGAACGGAGTTTCGCGGATCCAGAAAAGTGAGAGATGTTGAGGAATGGCCAGAAGTGAACACCATCTGTGAGGTGAGAAGTTTTCACGGACTTGCTACCTTCTACCGACGGTTTATAAAGGTTTCAGCACTATCATGGCTCCGATTACAGGTCGAACGCTGCTGCTAAAGCGTTTGTTGAAATTAAGACAAGAAAAGTCAATACCCCACTTTATGCGCCTCTCTGATTATTCTAAAATTTTTGAAATAGCATCTAACACATTTGGTATAGATATAGGTGGAGTTTTAACTTAAGAAGGGCATTCAGTTCTTCCTTTAGTGAGAAACTAAATGACGCCAAGCAAAAATACTCTACCTATAATAAAGAGTTCTACACCGTGATTTAAGCGCTTTGCTATTAGCAACATTATTTGCTACTGTAAGAATTCGTTCTCTTTTCTGACCATGAGATTTTGAAATACATCTACTCCCAAAGAAATTGAATGTTAGACATGGTCGTTGGATTGAGTTTTGACAAGACTACATATTCACCCTACGTCACAAAACGGGAGTTGAAAACAAAGCCGTCGACACTCTCAGCCGACGTATATTCATTCTGACAAAGATGACAATTGTAGTTAGTGATTTGGAGAGATTGAGAATTGAGTATGAGTCATGTCCTGATTTTCACGAGATAAACGCGGAACTAAAAGATGTAATAACATGAGAAGTTGATGTATTTGTTTTGCATGATGGTTATTTGTTTCTAAGCCGTAAACAATACATTTCAAGAACCTCTCTTAGAAATTCCTTGATTAAGAATTGCATGCTGGTAATCTAGGTGGACACTTTGGGGAAGAAAAGATCATAGAAGCTGTAGAGTATAGGTTCTATTAACCTAGTTTGAAATGAGATGTTGCTAAGCATGTTGGTCGATGTCACATTTGTCAACGAACCAAACAAAAAACAAAATATTGGCTTGTACACCCCCACTTTCCGTCCTGAATTGTCATTGGCAAGATGTGAGTATGGAGTTCGTGTTAGGTTTACCAAAAACTTTGAGAAAACACGATTCTGATTTAATTGTAGACCGTTTCTCCAAAATGACTTATTTTCTCCCTTGTTCTAGATCTGTCGACGCCTCTAGAGTTACTAAGATATTCTTTGATGGTGTTGTCAAATTGTATGATTTGCCTAAAACCAATGTGTCCGATAGAGATGTCAAATTCTTGAGTTACTTTTGAAAAACACTTTGATACATGTTAGGCACAAAATTGAAATTCTCCACTCTTTTTCACCCCAGACTAAGGGGCTGTTCGTTGCAAGGAAGTGGACGGAAGTAAGGAAATAGGGAAGTATAATTGCTCACTTCCCTATCTATCCAAACACCGGAAAAGGAAAATAAGAAAACCCTTTTTCCTTTCTCTTTTCTCTTTTACACAATCATTTCCTCACTTCCAGAGTGCTACAGTTAATTTTGTGGTCATGTAAATCTCATTTGTAATAAGTTGCAACACAAGACAGTTAATTTTTTGATCATGTAAATCTCACTCGCATTCTAATTACAGTCTATTTTTTATTTTTCTTAATTAATTTTTATTTTAATATTATTTTACGGTTAACTTTGTGGTCAACTTTTCTACTTCCACTTTCACATTACCATCCAAACACCGAAAAAGACAAAACATTTTTCAAACCACACTTCCCTACAACATCCAAACACCGGAAAACTTACTAACCAATTCCCAAGTTCCAAAGGGAATTATTACCACTTCCTCAATTCCTCACTTCCTCACTTCCACCCTTAACCAAACAGGCCCTAATGGTCAAACCGAAATTACCAATATGAGTCTAGGGAATCTGTTACGCACATTAGTTAGTGAACACATTAGAACTTGGGATCTTAAAATTGTCACAGCAGATTTTGCATACAATACAGCTGCGAATAAGATTACATGTAAATCACCATATGAGATTGTTTATGATTTTAAACCTAGACAACCCATCGACCTTATTTCTATGTCTGATCATATTAGAGCATCAGCATCTCCATCATCATTTGCATCACATGGGCACAATTTACACAAGAAAGTTATAAATACAATTGCCCAAAGTAACGCCAACTACAAGCAACAAGCTGACGTAAGAAAGACTTAAAACTTTTAATGTTAGTGATCATGTGATGATACGGATTCGTCCAGAATAATTTTCACCTGGATTGTTAAGAAATTACATGCTCGTAATGCTAGTCCATTTCAAATTTTAAAAAAGCTAAATGATAATGCTTATGTTATTGATCTTCCTCAAGACTTTGATATCAGTTCTACATTTAATATTAAGATCTAGTGGATTACAAAGGTCTTGATTTTAACGCTAATAGCTAATTAAATGATGAGCCTATTATGAGGCTATTTTTGAGAGACATTTTCTTCCACCACCTCCAAATATATTACCCAATAGAGTGGATCAGATTGATAAAATTATAGATGATGAAATTATCACCACCCAAGATGGTGGGACTCGGTTGGATGAATAGAAAAATCACCAACAAATGATTCGTGGTTACATCGAAGTGAGCTGCAAAAGATTGATCCTAACATATTGAAGCAATATGAGAGTTCTTCCTCCTCAAACTCAACATAATCGAGTTTTTTTCAACCCAAAGAAAATGATGCGGACATCATTGAGCTGACACCGCCACCAAAGTTCAAGTCCAAAGAATGCGCGTGTACCAAAAAAAGACTTAAGAGAACCATGACTATTTGATTCTAAAAGAAGATTTTGTAATCAGAGTAGTAGTAGAATTTCTATTTTATATAATGTAGTAGTAATCAGAGTTGTAGTAGGATTAATATTTTTATGTATTTTTTCTTTCTTTTAGATTTTTGATTTTTTAGGATTAATATTTCTATTTCAATTGTAACTAAGAGTACAATTTTGTAGCCTATATAAAAGGCCCTCGTGTATTCTATAGGGAGATATACAATCAATGGAAAGTTTCTTCACTCTCAATTGAGTTTGATAATTGAATTTCTCAATCATGAATTATATTAGTGGTGGGATATCCTAATCAGACTCAATTAGTGGTAAAATGTCCTAATTGATTTATTGGTTATATTCTCTCTACCTCAATATCAAATTTATTCCTCTGTTGAATCTTCACTGAGTCCTCACCGTTAACGACCCTTCACCATCTCGCCTCAACTTCATTTACAACATCTTTCTCCCAATTATTAAGGTTAAAGTCTGATCTTCTTGCGCTCCACAACTGCTCAAGATGTTTACCACAATTCTTGAAGAAGTGCCCGCGGCTTCTGCCCTCAAGACTGCCCCCAGCACTCGTGCCCAGACGCGCCACGCGCAGGCGCCAGACAATCACGCACTCAAAAACTAATGGGCACACACGAGCCCCTCCCTTGGTCTGAATTCTAAGTGAGAGTATTCATAGTGTTCGTTTTGAAGTTCTCTACAGTGCTACCATCTAGACCCCATCTGCGTGAGTGTCTCGATCCCTCAACAAACTAATTCTCGTCGACTACACCTGTTCTGATCTGCATGATTTCAAAAATCAACCACAACAATCAGACAACTAAGATCATATATATACCTATCATCTCAGGTATTATTTCATTATATTAACTTTTAATTACAGATCTAGATATACATTATCCAGTTGATTATCTATTTTGATCTCCTATCTACATCAAAAGTGAGTGATTGATCCTGCTTCTCCATTGTAATTGATCTAGTCTCTTTATTTCACGTAAAATATATTTACCTATATAGCAAATAACATCTAATCTGCACTTTGATATTTGATATTGATCACATAATGGCATGTTAAAAAATCACAACTGATATTACTTATTTTAACTTGTTTTCCTACTAACGGTCTTCTTGGTGAAATATTTCTTTGAGTTGTTTTATCTATTGCGTCCGCCCGTGTACACGTTTCACATTCAGAGTGTGTATCCAAAGCAGTGGTAGTAGCTTTAACAACTAATAATTGACTTAAAATTTGATGGCATAGCTCTGTGAGTTGGTTAATGGTTATAATATATCAAGACTTTAAAAGGCAAAAGAATAATAAAGGTATGATTATCCTAACAGAATTTTTAGATAGCCACACTGTAGAACAAGTCAAAAACAATAATAACATTCCTCTTTTGTTTGGTACTTCACTCGCTGGAAGCTGTGGTCACAAGTTTTTAACAAATACATACAAGGCAACAACTGAATGAGCAACAGCTTTTATTTATGAGATGATCTGCAATGATAGTTATCGTTCTTTTCAGCGCTTTCTTCCTTCATCTTTGTTTCTTTTTCGAGTTCTTCCTTCTTTTCCTCCATTTTACATCCTTTTTATTTTTCCTTTTCCTTTCTTTCATTTCATATTCTCTCTTTATCTCTTAGATCTTTCCAACATTTCAGTCTCACTTTTGTCAATCTAAACCTTAATGTAAGTTTCCTCACAAATATGGAAACATCGCTTGGCATACTGGCAAATTCCTCCAACTCACAGATAGGAAGATGCACTGGTACAAGGTTAATGAACTTTTCAATGCTCAGATTCATCAAAATAGTGGTAAGAACAAGATGCCAACTGTTTAGCATGAGAAGGATCCTTAAACAATGTAACCTGCCTTCCTAGACCTTCTTTCTGTTTGAAAGAAGGTGAATGTATTTCCTTTAATACCTAGTAGCACTTGGAACCTTCACAGAGCATAGCATTTCGACAAAAGACCTTTACAGTCACAAACCACAGCGCCCAAACACGACACCAAAACGATATGTATCCTAATTCTGAGATGCAGGCATGACACAGAGTGCACCACTTAAAACATACATGTACCATTCAATATCGGAGTGGTGGCCCAACCCACTTTCAAGCCTAAATCTTAGCTACTTTTATGCAGGTTTGGCATGTATCAGCAAAGGTGACCTTGCAGGGATGATAACCCATTATAGAAGAGGTTACTTAAGCATGCAAGAAACAAAGTGGAGAAACTGGCCATGACAAATATGCGAAAATAGGATCTGTAACAAGAACTAAAAGACAATATCGCAAAAGTAGACTAAATCCACCTCAATATCCACATTGGTTTGTGGTTTTGGTGGTAGACAGTGCAGTAACAACTAAATAAAATAGATTAGAACAAACATAATAAACACATCTGGAATATGTTCTCCTAGTCAGGCTATTGGGTTCATCTGTACCTCACAAGTGAATGCAATTCCCTATAGCAAATCAATCATATTTTCCCTTCTAGACTTTTCCCTTTGTCTACAAGAATTTGAAATATCTAATGGTCTTTTAGGACTGTATGGAAAGATGGTTCTTGTTCATAGTTTCTCCATTCGGGAATTTGGACTAATTAAGAGAGTATTAAAGTATGTTCTAAAATTTTATTGAAGCCTTTATGAAGCCTTGTGCATATATGACCTCATTTTGATGGGAACAGTCTTAGATGATGGTGTCATCGGTGATGATTATTATGTCAGACAAGGTGAATCATATACTGTTCCAATAGAGTCCAAAATATTTCATGGCTTTTGGGGATTATAAAAATTGGTATGGAATCTAAGCACTGACTTGAGCTCAATCCCCCACTTGAATTCCGAAAAATCTATATCGTGACGGAACAGACATGAACCCCTCTTACATCACACATGACAGTGCTTGAATCCAAGTGGCCTACAAATTTGTTTCGTGCAAACTTACAAGTACTATGTGGTTCTAGCATGATTTTTATTGGCTTAAATTTCTACACTAGGCACATTACAAATTCTTATGAGTATAATTATGGCAAGCTAGAGTCCCTCTCCCACTTTAGGTTTTTCTTATGCTAGAAAAGCCAGAGGTATCAATAAAAAAGTACTCTTTGCATTTTGGTATATCAGATCAATGCAGTAGCAGGAGATGAAGATAGCACATAATAAGAAAACCCAGAGGTTTAAGCTCTAATGAATCGTAGCTCAAAAAGGAGTAAAATACGGATTCTAACAAAATCATGTTGGGGGAACATGGAGTGAGGAATTGCAAGAATTCGAAAGAAATCAACTTTACCAGGGATCAGTCCTGACAAAGATATATAGACCCATCCAACTGGCTTCTCAAGCTCCACAGTTTTTATCTCCTGTCAGGATTAAACATGGCAACAAATATTAAACTAAATGCTTCCTAGGAGACAAACTTAAAAACCCACAAACATAAATAGAATAATTCTAATCATTTATAACTAAATGGAGGCTTAAATGTGAAGAACAAAAATGAAAATTTTGGATGAACTACAATAGGTTTCATAAATTGGTGCAAAAAGAACAAAGAGGGAAAATTTCCACCTTGAGGTTGTGGAAGCCATCGCCCGCTCGAATGGAGATCTTGCTAGGAGTGTAGCTCTCATCAATCTTGAAATCCACATAAAGAACCAATAACTGAGACCACAATTCAAACAACAAATAAGTACTAAATAAAAAACCTGCAGTGTCAAAAATTACTAGGTTCTTTATTATTATATCATCATCGTACTTGCAGCTTGACCTTCTTCTGGAACTGGATGTTGACCAAATGGGGCTGCGCTCCGTCTGATCTGAAACCAAGACGCCAACTTTAATCAATTCCATATGTCAGTCGATGTAAGGTACAAAAAATTTCAAAAAGAAAAAATTGAAAATTGAAAATCATGATTGATGACTCACTGCCAGCAGGTGTCGAGGTTGTCGTCACGGAGGAAGAGGACGCCATTGCCAGGCTTGCCGGAGCTCACGCTCCATGCGGCTTCTTCGCCATCTCTCGGAAATCGTCGTCGACGACAAGAATTTGGGTCCCGCTCAGCTTCCCGCTCCCCGTTTCCTCCTCCCACCTGACTCCGCCATTCTATCTTGCTGCTTCTTCTTGATCTTTTAATTATTACTTTTTTCTTTGCTCTCCAAATTATTAGAGTTTTTGAAGCTGTAAGGTTACGGGATGGATTCTGAGAGAAGATCCGATGAGGAGGCGGCGATAGTGGAGGTCGCCGGCGGTAACAAGAGAGGAGGTAGCTACTGTGTGAGAGAGAGAGAGAGAGAGCAGATCGAAAATTTCTCTGTTACTGTAATTGATTTGTTCCTGGGGGATGCGGGTCGGGTAAAAGCCTAACAAACTGACAACCCGTATGAATTTAAGGGGCATTTCGCTACATCCCTGTATCAAACTTTAATTAGGGAAAAAACACAATTTGTTTGCTTCAGCCATCGTCTTTTTTAAATTAAGGATGTGCGTCCACGTGTCAAGAGCTAAAGCGCTCGTTAACAGCAAAAAAGACGAAATGTTTCTAAGTAATCGCTTAAAAAAAAACCGGACTACTTCGAAAATGTTTTATTTCTGATGACTGCGATTATGATCGCAGTACTCACAAAATGATCATGGTATATAGGATCGCAGACCTCACAAAAATGCCTTATTTCTGAGGATTACAAACTATGATCGCAATTCTCACAAAAAGATCGCAACCATGTTTCTAAGAATTGCGATTATGATCGCAGTCCTCATAAAATGCGCTATTTATGAGGAGTGCGACTATGATCACAGTCCTCACAAAAATATCATGTTTCTGAGTTTGTATATGATTGCGACCATGATCACAGTCCACTTTATTAGGATTGCGACCATGATCGCAGTATTCAAAAAATGTCCTATATTTTGAGCCTTTATGAGGACGACGATATGATCACAGTCTTAAAAGAGGATTGCGATCATGGTCGCAGTTCTCACAAAATACCTATTTTTGAGGTTTTGTGAGTATTGTGGTCATGATCACAGTCCTCACAAAATGTCATATTTCTCAGTCAATCCTCACAGAATCATAGGGAGTACGAACAAAACGAGATCTACAAAAAGATTGATCCAAAAAAAAAATCCAGGGCTTTGCCCCTTCCAACCCCACGGCGACGTGACCGCTGGTCGACTCGCGAATTACTCTGCTCCTGGTCAAGGTTGAGGGATAAGCAATATCAGGTACAATAGTGAAAGGTAAAATAGGAAATGAAAAATATAAACAAGTAGTGGTTGGGAGAAATCAGTTTTTTTACTGACATGGATGAGGTTGTAGCGAATCAAATTATGACGCTAAGTTTTTTTTTCTAATTAAGAAGCAAAATAGGTGGCTGTAGTAAAATATTCCTAATTTAATCCAACCAAAAAAAGAGTTTTTTTTCTTTTTTCTCTCTCTTTTTTTCCCATTATGTTCAATAGATACTAAGGAGTCGATCCCAGGTTCAAAAACAAAAATAAAACAAGTTTTTTTTCCCGCAATTAGTACTTGATGAGATATATAAAATTCTCTTGTAATTTTTATTTTATAGGCCATATGGTGATTATAACCTTATATAACTCTCGTGTGGTACTGAAAAACACCTAGAGGGGGGTGAAAAGGTATAAGTGCTAATCTGGGAACTAAATGCAAAAACTAAGTGAGGAAGCTAATGCAAATCTTGCACAAACTTAATACAACACAACAAGTGTAGCCGAATTCCCCGTGAAGGACTCTGGACTAACTCCTCTTAATTCCCCTTGAATGAGTTGAGGTGCTATGTGAAGCTCTTGTTGGTTAAGTATCAGTTAGGCACACACACAAGCAAGCCAAGCATATAAGGATGAACAATATAAGATGCAAGGCAACACAAGCAAATAGATATGATATGGCAACATGAATTATGCTCAACACAAGCAAGAATGATATGAATGATGAATGATGCTTTGCACCATATAAAGAGAGAGAGAGAGAGAGTTGAGAGACAAGTGGATCAAACGCAAAGGCCAAGATATGTTTCGAGGTTCGAGCACCTTGCTCTACATCCCTGCCTACACCACCGTGTAGGATTTCCAATCCACTATCTCCACCGAGGGAACCTCTACCGAAAGATTTGTTACAACAATGGAGTACCGA